>PVJC01014222.1:0-36797 GCA_004026665.1 Murina feae | reverse complement strand
AAAAAAAAAAAAAAAAAAAGGAAAGGAAAAGAGAGAGAAATGGCCTTCTGCGTATCCTTATTTGATAGGCCCTGTGCTCCAGACCTGAGCGCGCAGTCAAATGCTAGGATTGTAGTCCGAGGGTGGCAGGGTTTCTGCGTGAAGGTGTTCAGGATTCAACCCCAATTCTAAATTCAGACCAAGGGCAGGAACGTCTGCCAGCGGGATCATGCCAGACAATGCGAGGGTGTGAATTAGTGCAGGCATGTTGGAACCCCAGTGACCCCGAGACAAAGTCTCCTAGAGCCAGCCCTTTCCTCCTGGGCTCCTACCCCAGAGCAGGGCGACTGGGCTCCCTGAGTGCATAACAATGACTGGAGACATTTTTTATTGTCATGATGTGTGTGGGGGACACAGTTTAACATCACACAGTGCACAGGACACCCCAAACAACAAAGATTCATCAGGCCGCGTGTGTCAGTGGTGCCCAGGTGGGGACACCCTGCCCTGGAGACGCAAGGGCACAGATGTACAAGGAAGAATGTGCCGCATGGAGCCCAGCAGAGGCTTCCCCTTTTAATAGCTGAGACTTGGAAACAGCTTCAATACGCACGCATAGGGGGCTGATTAGATGAGTGTTTTGGCTGGGGCTGCAAGTTAGAACTATCACTGGGAATGAAACATTCTGATAATCAGGCCCTGCCAGCCAGAGTCTCCCTCAGTTCGTCCAGAGAGGAGCCCAGACATCCCCATTTCATAAAGGACCACTTCCCCAACACACGTGAGGCTTCACTATGCAGCCAGAGTTGAATACACCAGCTCTGGTTCTCCTCAGGAATACTACACAGCAGTGAACAAGCATGAGGTTGATCTGTATACACCTGGACGGCAAGATTCCCAGAAAGACGATGAATGGAAGAAGCCAGTTGCAGAAGTGAATGTCCAAGGTGGGACCATTCAGAAAACAAACAAACCAACCAACCCCACTGGAAGTCAACTCCACCAGAGAAGTCTTTACACCCATAGTATATCCACATGCAGAACAAGATGACCTATTATATGATGTACTAGAGGCCCAGTGCATGAAATTCGTGCACAGGTAGGGTTCCTAGGCCTGGCCAGTAATCAGGGCCGATCAGGTTCCCCACCTCCCTGCCTCCTGCTTCCCTCACTCCCTCAGCACCCCGCTGCCGCAGCCGCTGGTCACCTATCATGTTCCTCGCTGCCCCCTGGAGGTCAGTGCACATCATAGCGAGTGATTGAACTCCTGTTTTCCTGGTCGAACTCCCGAGGGGACACTGTTTGTATTAGTCATATATATATATATATATATATGACATCAAGCATAAAACGGGTTCTGAAAAGATACATACACCCTGAAATGCTGCCAATGGTTACTTCCTGGGAGGCGCTGAGGGGACCAAGATGGGGGTGGGGTTTCTGTGGCCTTATCTATGAAGTTAACTTTTTTCGGCAAGGGGAATATCTTCTTGATTGAATATGTAAAACTTAATAGGAAAACCAAGGAGAAAATTGGGGATAGAGGCACTTAAAGCTGTCAAAACCCACCGAGGACAGACACTCAGGGGCCGGGCCTAGCTTATTTACGAGGCAGCCACTCCTACTGACTCTCCCTCCCCACCCCCAGCTCTGTGCTGCCCAAGCCTCCCTCTGCCTGAACAGTGGGCAGCTGATTGGAGCAGAGGCTGACAACTGCTCATTTTATTAGTAAGTGTCATGTCCAGAGCTCCAATGGCCAGTTTTCTCTCTTTCTTCCATGAAGGCTCCTGTCAGTGATCAGAGCTGCCCTGTGTCCCTAGGCGGGGGTGGGGGAGGACAGAAGGGGAAGGGGAGGCTGTCCTATCACAGGGCGCTGAGGATCCCCACCTAGGGTTGAGAAGGGAGACAGGAAAGGCTCGGAGCAAGCAGAGAGGCTGGGAGGGAGTCGAGGTGGCATTCCCACCTGCACGCACTCAACCATTCTCCACTTACTGCACGTCCACTAAGTGCCAGGCCCTGTGCCAAGCGATGAAGATAAAGAAATGAAAAGGCATATAACTATCTCTGCCTTCAGTGAGACAAGTATTCATTAATCAGGTCAAGAAGTATCTGTTGTACACCTACCGTAGCAGGGGATAGAGGCACTTAGAGCTGGCCTCTGCCAGTCCCTCGGCCCTCCTCCACCCCCTGTCCCAGGTCTCCTGTGCCCAGACACACTGACATTTTCTTCCTGTTCCAAGAACTGGTTCAACTCAGTCCCACCTCAGGGTACAACAAATACTGCTTGACTTGAAAAGTGAATATTTGTTACATAAAGGGAATGTGAATTGAACAATAACTGTGTATTATCATAGTTACTATATGAAATATATAACATTCAATGTATATAATACATATTATTAAGTATGTATTAAGTACATACTATGCAGGCACTGTGCTAAGCTTTTTAACACACATTAACTCATTTAACCTTTAAAACAATCTTATACGTATATCTTATTCTTATCCTTATACACAGGAAGAAATGGAGGCACAGAGAGGTTAAGAAACTTGTTTAAGGTCACCCAGCTAGTATGTGGAATAGCTGAGATTTAAACCCTTGTAGCTAGCTTAGCTCTAAAACCTCTGCTTTAACACACTCTGCTGTGCTGTTGGTGAGAAACATGGACACTATACTTGCTCCTCTTGGAGCTGAAAGGCAAGTGTTTTGGAAAGTGGGGAAGTTAGACTTAGATTACCACCTGTAAATAAGACTGACTTTTGTCGTGTGGGGGCGCTGTGAAGGCTGCCCAGAGGAAGTTGCCATTTGAAAGATAAGTAGGAATTAGTTAGCAAAAGTGGGAGGGGGGAGGGGGCAACAGTTCTCCAGGCAGAGGAAACAGTATGTGCAAAGGTCCTGAGGTGGGACTGAGTTGAACCAGTTCTTGGAACAGGAAGAAAATGTCAGCGTGGCTAGAGCACAGGAGACCTGCGGAAGGGCCAAGGGATTGGCAGAGGCCAGGCCACATGGGGCCTTGGACGTGAGGTAAGGCTTTTGGTCTTCATTCTTCAGAGCATGAAAAAACCAAGGCAGGGCTTTTCAGCCAGGGAGCAGTGCCAAGGTCACTCTGGCTGCGGCGAGAAGGGAGTACGGTACAGTAAATGCAAAGGTGGGGACTCTTAACCCAGCCAGGGAGAACAAAAGGTCAGAGTCTATTTTCTCTTCATGCTTATTCTCTTCCAGTTGACACCCCTGGTTTCTCCCTGCTACACCCCCCTACCACGGCCAGAAGATCCACACCCCTCAGAACATGGAAACAGAGAATATACTATCTCCCTCCCAGTGACCAGGACCTACTCAAGCCATCACCTCACAAGGGATCCTGGGAAATACAAGATTGAAATGGAATGTTATGAGCACGTGGCATGATCTCTGCCACACCCACCAGTGAGTCCAAAAGGCGGGGGGGGGGGGGCGCAGATGATGTGGAATGTAATTCTCTAAAACTCACTACTATCTACAAGTAGCGTTGGAAGCCCCTAGGTCGCCGCTCAACCACTGAGCCATGCAGGCCGGGCTGACTACATTCCTTTGGTCCTCACTTGGCTTGTCTGCAAAATAAGAAATTGGTATCTTGCTTGCAGGATGTTTTAAGGCTCAAATGAGAACAGAACACACAGTAGATGCCCCATAACTGCCAACTGCCATTACTGTCATTGCTACATCCCCCGAAGATGTTTGGATGATTTCTGTTGCTAAACTGAACTCCATGTTTATAATTTTTGCCTCCTTTCCTTGCAAAACAAAGTAGGGCATTCATCTTATGGCATCCCCTCCCCCAAATCCATCCTCAATTGGAATATCCTCCTGGGTTTTCCCCGGAGCCAAGCTACCACCTGGAATTATCCCCGTGGTCCCCATATGAGGCAGTAAGATCTTTCTTTATGCAAAAGACAGCTCTGGGGCGGGGAGGGGGGGACGGGGCAGTGCACGTATTTTGGGCGAGCCCTCTCGGTCCCCCCAGAACAACATCCTCTCTATGGAGTCCACATCGTAAATATCTGACTCCTGTCCTCGACTAGGAAGTTGTTTCCAGGGCCAAGAGATTTCTTTCTTCCCATTTATTTATGGGAAGACTTGTTAAAAATTCCACTGCCTGGGTCTGTAAAGCCCATTACTGACGTGGAAGATGGCATGGTTTGACTAAAGCAAGTTACCTTCTGGCTCAGAGCCTCTCTCCTCCCAATTCAGAGCGGCTCAGAGGGGCCGCTGAGTTCCAGCATCCCCGTGGGCCTAGCTTGGGCTGGTTGTAACTACTGGTACATCACAGCGCAGGGTCTTCTACTGCCCAGTACTGCTTCCTCCCCTCTCTTTCCACGGCTGTTGGTCTCAAAGGCCAAAAAATGTCCTGTACGTACCCTGGTCTCCATCTCAGAGTCAGCCTCGCAGTGAACTCAACCTGCAACACCACGGTATCTCTGGTGCCAACCATGTACATGTAGGCAGACTCAATGAATATTTGCACAGCCAATGGTGGTGTGTTGTGTGTGTGTGTTTTGTTTTGTTTATTTTTTATAATCGCTGTGATTACAAGCAACAGAAACTCAGCTCAGAGCGGCTTAAGCATCATAGGAGAAGTGCAACCCAAGATCCAAAGAGCCAGAGCATGCGATGCCTTCAGAACTTCCCCTTTTTCTCAGCTCTGATCTCTTCCCTATTAGCTCTGCTCCTTGTCCAGACCTTCTTCCCATGGTGGCCTCCTGGCTTCTAGTCACTGGACTTCAAGACTTGCAGGAAGAGGGAGCCTCTTTCCCCACCGTATCAGCAGACGTCACAAGGCTGAGTGTCACTGACCGGTGGAAAGTCACAGAACCATCCCTAAGCCAATCACTGTGAACTCCACCAGGAAACGGAATTCTCTGATTGACAGGTTCCAGGCCCTGGAAGCCAGAGAGAGCTACAGTCAACTCTACCTTAAACCATAAAAGAAGTAGAAAACAGGTGGATCACGAGAGGAAAATGGAGGCAATTTTGCCTGCTAAAGAGGAAATGAATGTGGGACAGTAAAACCACAAGAGGACCACTACAAAAAGTTTATGCAAAGAAAGCCTAGCTCATAACTTTAGTTGTCCCACCTTCTTTCTCTTACCCCACCTCTCAGCACTTAGCTCTTTCTGGAGACCTCGAAGCAGTCTTCCCTGAGGTGTAAATGCTGCTGCCAGCCAAGAATCTTAGAGGCAGTCCACCCATCCACTGACAGAAACATTTCAATAAGCAGGGGCCTTAGAAAGGGCCTACCAAACTCTGGTTACCCTGCAACGCCAGGTCTAAGGTCACAACCTCCTGCCCCAGGTCAGTCCAGAAAATGATTTTCTAATCACTCCGTCCCCAACTGTACTGACTCCATCAGGTCCCCTTATCAGACTGTAGTTTCTTCTTTTTAAAAATTTAAATGTCTCCTCTACTGATCCGTGAAGATATACACAGGGAGCTCTCCAGAAGAACAGTCTCTAGACAATAGAAACGAAATGTGCATTTATTTATTCAGGCTCGGCTCTCCAACTGGTTGATGGGCCTTTGGCCAAGATGTATGAAACCTGCCAAAGAAAGTGTTACAGTGGCTTGTAGGAATTCTAGAATTTCTCTCTTGGACAGAGCTGGGTGTGATCTTTTGGGTCTGCAATCAATGGTAACCATAGCTCATGTTCATAAACACTTTCTTGTGCTTGCCCTTTATCCATCCTTAATATTAGCATTATCAGTAGTTATTATTTTACGTCTCATTGGTTGAGCTCACACTGTGCAGCAGCCCCTGAGGGAATCCCCTTACCTACATCATCATTTTCATTCTCGATGACATTAAGGGGTAACTATCACTTATTTTGTCGTTGAGTAATTTGAGACTCGCTCAGAGAGGGTAAGTGACTTGCTCAAGGATGCACAGGTAGTTGGGAGTGAAGCCAGGACTCAGACCCATGTGTACTTGGCGCTAAGGTCCTTGAGCGTAAGCATTAAGTGAGCAGCATGCTTGCCTTCTTACAGATGGAACTTGATGTTTAGACAATTAACTGAGGACAGTTCACAAGAAGCCACCAAGGCATCCAAAAGGGCACAAGATGGGCTAAACTCCTGGAAGAGGATGTTCTTATGAATTCGGGAATGGAGAGCGAGGTTCAGAGAGCAGCGGGCTGGAGGAGTGCTTGGCCTCCCAACAGCGTCTGCTTGCAGACACGTGTGTGAATTAAGCACTTGGCACCAGGCGGAGGCTGGACGGACGCGAGCTGAAGCCGAAGCAATGGACGCCAGCGCACGCGGAGGGCCCTGACAGATGGGATATCTCACGTGGGATTATTCATCCACATGATGGATGCCAGGCAGCAGGGCTGGGCTCTGGGTCCCACTGGAGCTAGTGTCCATGGGCGAAGCCCTCCGCAGCCCCCAGCCCCCTCCGCACTTGGGTTTGGAGCCAGCTCCCCCAGCACTGGCTGTCTGCCTCTCCCCCTCCTCCCTCAGCAATGAGCTCCTCTGTGGAACCTTATCAAGTGTTTCCTGACCAGCAATAAGTACCCAACATCGCCTAGACTCACCCTGCCCACCCCCCGGCCCCGCGCACCTTGGCTGCAATATCTCCTCCTCATAAATCACACAGCCATATTAACTGTCTCTCAATCAATCTCTTCCAGGTGTGGGCTCAGACTGTGTCTTAAGACAAGTGTCTCTCCCCTCGAGGCTTAGGCGCTAAGAGCCCCCTCGTCTGGGAACAGTTTAAACCCAGATCGCTTCTCTCCCTTCTCGAGGTCTTGGTTCAGACCTGAGATCCCCAGGAACCACAGAGTGCAGGGAACCTGGAGCAGCCCGGGCGAGGGCCAAACAGACCCAGGAGGCAGGAGGCGATGGTGCTGACCGATGCCCCGAGGCTTGGTGAACATTGGAAAAAAAAGAAGTCATTCTCCATTGAGCCCGGATTCCAACTCAAGGCCAGCCAGTGGCTATCAAATTGCCACGCCAAGACAAAGAAAGCGAGGCATGGAGATCTACACCCCAAAACAGGAGGCCTGGCCTTGAGGGGTGGAGGGGTGGTGCGTGCTGGATTCACTCTGATGCACTGGTCTCCTAGCTGGAGACATTCGGGCCTGTGCAAAATCGCCACCCTTCTCCCTCCTCCCACCACCCCTACCCCCACGAGTCACTTCCAAGGGTGGGGAAGTCTTTGAAGTCAGCGGTGACGCCGTGGCAGGCGAAGGCGTCAGGGACTGTGGAAGGGGCGGCCACGGGGCCAGCAGATAAGCAACGCAGACAACCGCGAGTGCCCTCCCAGTCGCAGAAGGAGGCATTTCGGACAGCGGGTTGTCGCCTGGGCTTGCTTCCTTCGTCTAGTTTGCAGAGCTATGAAGGATGAGGTTCCCAAACGCAGCTAAGCCAGGGAGTGTGAGTGGGGCAGCTGTACGGGAGTTTCCCCAGAGTTAGAGCTCCAGAATGTCTCGGCCTGAGACTGACCCACCCAAGGCTTCCTCTGTGTCTCCACTGAACACGCGCCTGGGCCCACGGAGTCCTGCACGCGCACTTCGTGTGAGCAGGCATTTTTCTGGTGAGAGGCCCCACGGCTTGCATCAGGGCTTCTGTGACTCCCTTAAAAGGATATAAAATTCTGCAGCCCTGACCGGTTTGGCTCAGTGGATAGAGCGTCGGCCTGCGGACTGAAGGGTCCCAGGTTCGATTCCGGTCAAGGGCATGTACCTTGGTTGCGGGCACATCCCCAGTAGGGGGTGTGCAGGAGGCAGCTGATTGATGTTTCTCTCTCATCGATGTTTCTAACTCTCTATCCCTCTCCCTTCCTCTCTGCAAAAATTCAATAAACTATATTTAAAAGAAAACATTCTGCAATAAATGGATGAAAAACAAAAGCAAGCAACTATCAAATAGGTAGAGAACGTCAACTCTGTGTTTGTTAATAATACTCATCTGTTAGGTAGAGTTCCCTCCCCATCCCCCCCGTACACCCCGAGTCGAGGATCTCAACGGCAGTAATTTTTGTTTTGTTTGCTTCTGGAGGTGATCCCAGGAAGCACCGCTAAGGGAGAGAAATTTGAAGGGGGAGCAGCCAACAGAGCCCATGTCATTGAGGTCACTGCGGGTGAAAACTGCGGCGCAGCCCTGCGGGGACATCTGGGACACAATAGGGAACAGCCCCCTGAGTTTTCCCACCTGGGGGACAAGGAGCTGGAGCATCCATCCTCCAACCTGTTTGTCATTGTCTGAGGGCTACTCCTGGGGCTGTCAGCTCCCAAGACTGCTGGTCTACCTTGTGAGCTGAGGCCAGGGGGGCTGTCGGGTAGTGGGTTGTGCACACTGCTACCAGGAAGCCATCAGCATGCACGGGAAGGGTGTGTGCGGGGAGCATATGGGTGAACTCCCTGTGGGACATACCACATCCATAAATGCATGTTTACTCGTTTCATCGCTAGGCGCAGTTCTCACATGCAGGAAGGAGACACCGCTCTAGAGATGACAGCCTTGGACTTCACAGTAAATTCAGAACAGGGCTCATGTAATATTAATAACCTAAGTATTTACATAAATGCCGTGGGCTTATAAGTGAGCTTCTGGGTTACAGCATCATAAAACATTTCCTTATAGCGGAAATAAATATGCACAAGTGTCCTGGAAGAACTAAAAGAAATGAGAAACTGAGGAACATGGAAGTCCAATGAGGTTGCTATAACTACCCTGAAGGGACTCAGATAGTTCAAGTCCTAGGTCTGATACATAGGATTGTGTGACCTCCAAGGAGTTACTTAACCTCTGAACTTCAGAATTTTTTTTTTTTTTACCTGCCAAATGATATGACAACCTATCACATACAGCTGTCATGAGGATTACAGGAGGTAATGCATATTGACAATGGCGTGGGTTGTATTATTTGTTTAGATTTCCTTTTCCTCTCCACCCTTGCCACGGTTTAATATGTCAGGGGTATACTTCCTTAACCTGCTGATGTAAGGCATGGCCACGTGACTTACTTTGGCCAATGGATATGAGCAGATGTAGCATGTGTTCCATCTGAGCTGAGTCTGTAAATGTGCTCTTTTGTACTCCTGCACTGAACCATGAGGAGAGCATGCCTTGGGCAGTTGATGAAGCTTTGACTCGGGTTCCAGAGTTGCAGACACATAGGGTAGAACTGCACCCAATCCACAGCCTGAAGCAGAGGCAGCCCAGCTAATCACAGGCCAATGAGTGATAAAGAATATTATTGATCTGAGCCATTGAGACGTGAGCTTATTTGTTATGCAACAGGATTACAATAATAGCTGACTATTACACAATGTAAAACATTTGGCACAAGGTCTAACCTAGTGTAGGTATTTGATAAATAGTTATTATTGGTATTGATATTATTACTATTAGAAAAAAAGGGGAAAAGGGACTGTTAGGCAAATATATTTGGGGTACACTGTATGTGACACCCTATGGAAGACTTAGAAATATCACTAGCATATTAAAGGCTTTGACAAGTCCTGTAGTTAAAAAAAATACTGGAAACTTTTTCTGTAATAAACACATCCTTACATTCTTTAGAGAATTTTGGGAAATAGCAACGTGAGGGCCTTGCACTTAGGATGGGAAGTGTTCCAGGTTGAAAATTGGTTTCTTCCCATGACTTGTCTGATGGGGTGTGAGAAGAGCATAGAAATAGATGCAGAAGCCTCACACCCACCGGCAGGGCCAGCTGCTTACTTTTCAGCACCCCATTAGCCAATGTGCAATTCCCTTCTCTCTCCTTGCTGTTCGCAGGCTGAGACTTGGCCAGCCGCACAGATGCTCAGTGGGGAGGATGGATGCTCTGTAACACTCAAAGCTGTCATTTAAGTATGCCTCACCACTTACGAGGATTTCACACGCACAATCTCGTTTCATCCTCCCCACAACTCCACGAGGCGAGTGCTTTCGTCAGCCCCACTTTCCAGAGGGGGAAACTGAGGTTCAGAGAAACCTACAGGATTTGCCAGAGGCTAACGAGGATGGCACCAGCACTCCAGCACACATCTGTCTGATGCTCACTGGCTGTACGCCTTAAACTATATTGCTCAAGGACACAGAGAAGAGGCTGGAAGGCGAACAGTTTGTTCTCCTCTCTCTCACCCCTGCCACATCAAAGGACATGGACCACGGTAGAACTAAACTTCTCAGGCATGTGCTAGCACCTAGGAGCCAGGCGAGAGAAAGATCAGCACGAGGAAGGAAGCCAGCATGGGAACCATAGAATCGAGTTTACCTGAGATGAACAGTGTCTTGCCTAAGGTCACCTCACGAAGTACAGTCAAAGCGGAGACTAGATCCTGGGTGCTCTGACTCCCAACTCAGTACTTACGTGAGGCAGAGCCAATAACTATTCTTATTTCTTTAATAAAAGTCCCGCGTTGTTGGAAGCAGCATGATGCCACGTTGAAAAGAACTTATAGTATGAAGCACCCCTTACAGATAAGAGTGATAAATGAGATAGATGTAGCAGAAGTTGTTGGGTGCAGCCTCCCCGGAGCTCTGTCCCTTCCCTCTTTTCTTCCTCTTCCCAACATGATGGCTGGAGCTCCAGCAGCCACCAATGACCACCTTGACCACGAAGGTCAGTGCTAAGGATGGTAGAGCTGAAAGACACAAGCAACCTGAGCTACTGATGGCATCGTATGGTCACCCAATGGGCCCATCCACCCCAACCTACCCTGGCTGTTTAACTCCAGGGGGCGCCATTCACTGCTTATGTACAGCTATGCACAGTCATCCCTGGAGTTGTGCAACATGGTGGTCCTCGCTACCTTTACACATTTTTTTTTTACAGAAGACACATCTCTATCTCGCTTATTTTATGTCTGACTGGCAGCTGAATGCAATCCAGGTACATTATTCCACTAGGATTATGTGCCTGGTGTCTTTCTGGCTTCCTCTAGATCCACTCTCTACCCTTCTCCAGCCATGTGGCTGATCTGTATAAACCCTTTCAATGGACTCTTGTCTGTGGCTTCCAATTGGATTCAAACGATGGAGGCACCAGCAGGAGATGAGAGGAATAGAGGACAGTAAATTGGGTCTTTATTTCCTGGCTCCTTCCTTTCAGGTCATCTAGGGCTGGCAGTGTCTTGAGCACAAATCACAGCTTCTATCAGGAGCCTTCTCCTTCTCTCTCCTTCTTTCTGGGTTCAATGACATTCCTTTCCTTGCTCCTTCAGGACTGGTGATAGTGACAGCTCCCTGATGTCACTGGCCTCTGGGTGCTTCCATGCCTTGTTGGTGTCCTTAATCTGCCCCCACCATTATAAATATCAGCTTTATTAAACTTACCTTTTCTCTCTAGTGCACCTTTTCTCTCTAGCATACCTTTTCTCTCCAGAAATATGTCCTTGAGGCTCTCCTTTTTCCTCCTCTATTATCCTAAACTTTTATTCCTATTTACTGCTTAGCTTTATTAGTATTTTGAAAACCACCATGCTGAGCATTTATTATATTCCAGGTCCATATACGATACCATATATGGTACCACAACAACCCAGTGAAGTAGGTCTTCTGCCCATTGTACAGATGAGGAAAGCAAGTCCCTCGGCCACACAGCTCAGAAAGTGGTACAGCTGGGATCTGAACCCGGGTTGTCCAACTCTGCTGGTGTTCCTGCTAAGCACAAGGCTGTCATGTCTCTGGCTTGAATGCAACTATAACCATGGCTATGGTTGTCATGACTAGCTCTGTCTGCCTTAATTGGGACATGCCCAGAAGAGGGTGTCTGATATTCAAGTGTGCAGAGGAGACCAGTGGCACCTGCTAAGTGTGCCTAGGACATTTGGCAGCTGTCACCCCAAATTAGGGGGTGGAGTGCACACAGAAGTTGGAGAGCCAGTGGTTTCAGGAACATAATTGGGAGAGACCCCTCAATGTTTGGCATCCTTATCCATCTTGTGCATTCTCCTCATTACCTGAAGTTGAATGAGTTCCTCTTATGTCTTCAATTTGACCAGCATGTGGGCAATCCATCGACCCCGTGGCACTGCCCAAGTGTCTGTAAACCTGTCTCGGAATAGATCGTCCCCAGCCAAGTTTGCTGAATGCATTTCATTGAGCCTATACCCAGTGGTGCCAGCCAATCTGGACACATCCCCGAAGAAGGGCTCTTGGTCTCCACAGTCTGAAACATGATTGCCTCGCAGTTCCATCCATCTGCGTCCGAAAGGCCCAGCAGTTTTTTTGGAGGTAAAAAAGCTAACAAAACTAATCCCTCGCTGTTCCTTGAAGTGGACTCAGATGGAAATAAAATCTTTCCACAAAGTGAGCTCTGGCCCCACTTCCTCCATTTGGGTCCAAGAGTGACTTTCAGAGAGCATGTTAGTGAGAGACCTGCCTGGGAGCGGGCAGGCGGCTGCAGAGAGGCGGGGGGCTCCGTCACCAGGGCAGCATGCTAATGAGCCGGCTGCACAAGCATTCGTTTCTCATTCTGAGGATAGAAGCAACTGGTAGAGAATTCATCAAACTCCAGACAGGAAAAGGGCTGGATTTCTGCCCCTGGCACTGCCAGGAGCTCGGAGTGGAGTGGAGTCGCCTGCAGTTATTTGGGGGCACAGCCAATGCCAGGCCTCGCTTACCAGCAGACCCAGTTGACTGGATGGGAGTGGGAAGGGGAGCAGGGCCAAACCATTGACCCAGACTGAAGAATGGAAGGGGCGACACAGAGGCTCTTGGGGGGGAGAGCATGTGCCTGTTTCTTTCTCCACCTGAGTTTGCCCTTTTGGGCGCCATGTTGGAAGCCAAGAAGGATGTGAAGAGAGGCAGATCATAGAGAGGGTTCTCTCATGCCTGTTCTCTCAAATCCATTTCTTGCCCTTCTGTATAGCAGATGGCTGAGTACTGCAAACTACAATTCCCAGTGTCCTCTGCTTCCAGTTAGGTTTATCCACTAGGAACCTCCAGTGGAGGTGGGGGGGGTTTGGCAGATTGAAAGATGAGGAGAAAGGCGAAGGCCTCTTGGGCATGGTGGTGACTCTAGCAGTGGCTTATTTCCTATGAACTTCCTGCTTTTCCTCTGTCCTTTCATGGCTGCAACTCCCAATGGGCAGCCCCAGCCCCTGGTTCTGGTAACACAGCTTTCTCCCTTGTCTCTCCTATCCCAGGATCACAGTGGCTTCCTACTCTTGCTAATCTCTGAATTGTCCCCGATGACCTGTTTACCCTTTCAGCTCTTCCCATACCTTTGTCACTAGTGACCTACATTAAATGCTTTCATTTGAACTTCCTGACTGGGTGGCTTTGTCTTCTAAACTAAAGATGGACCAATAAATGTTAAGACTCTGCAGCAGCAACTTGAATGACATCAAATGTAAAGGTATTTATAGAGACTCCATCAACCGATGACTCATGGTTCATTTCTCAGCAGACAGAGGCTCTCATGGCCTTATCTTGGGTCCCATGACCACTGGTTGACCAGAAAGCACAGAGCATCATGACTGACAGTCCCACCAACACTGAAAATAACTAGGAGATGAACTTGTATTAGTCATGGGGCAGCCTAATTTGTGTGTGTATGAGTGGACACACACAAACACTCAGTTCATAGCAGTTCTCTTACTCAAACCCACAGTACTTAGCCATAGTAGGTGCTTTCAAGTGTACTGTGTTGACGTGAATGTCTACCATCTCCTTTAGAGATTCCTTTGAATAACATCCATGGTTACATGGCTGATTTACCTCCAACACCTTCTCTCCTTTGATAGTGAGGAAAAAAATAGTCCATAAGAATTTAGTAGTTATAGAAGATCGAAAAGAACAGGGTAGGAAAATAGGGAATGTCAAGGTACGGTAAAGCAGTCTCTCTAACGTGAATTTGAGCACACACCTGAGTTAAATGTATGAGCCATGCAGATATCTGCAGCAGAGTATATCAGGCAGAGCAAACAGCAAGTGCAAAGGCCCTGGGGCAGGAGCATGATTTGCATGCTGGAGGAACAACAGAGGCCAGCTTGCCTGGAGTAGAATGGAAAAGTGCGAGAATGGTGGGAGCCGAGGTGGGGAGATCAGCATGAAGCAATTCCTGCAGAGACTGAAGACTGTGGTTAGGACCTAGATTTTACTCGAGATGGGAGCGAATGGAGGTTTTCAGTAGAAGAAGGATGGAATTGCATGCATTTTAGGTCAGATCACTAAAGAAGAGACTGGTGGGGAGCAAGACCATTACTATGTACAGTCTATTACCCACATGTCAGCTAGAGAAAGAGTGAATGTTAGAAAGTAAAAGAACAAATGGATATTGAAAGTTAAAGGTTTAAGTATGAGTTCAAGACAAAACCGGAAGGGCTGCTATAGGCTCGTGAATAATGGATTCATGGCCAAAGGCGGGCAGGGACTAGACAGGATTGACTCTGGGAAATCTGAGGTGGGAACCAATACTTCAAGCTGGGGAGAAAAGGAAGGGTGTTGTAAAGAACACGGGGTTTGAGCTAGGCTTGAAGGATGATGTGGACACACTCAAATCCACGCCACTGCAGGATTTCATAAACAGAGGAAAAGCTTAGGCCAGACAGGTCTACCAGTTAGTCTCAGGCCAACCAGGATTATTAATACACCCAGCTGTGGGGGAGTGATGGATGGCTCTTGACTCTATTAGCACTGGCTGGGTCTCTGTATCTTCTTGCAAAGACTGAATTCTAGCCTCTCTTGCTGGCAGATCCTGGATGTCTCAATGGAAGGCTAGTGGGTGAGGTAGAGGGGTCTACAGTGATGAATAAAACACACAAGCCCACTCCCTGGGGGCTTATAGACAATTGAGAAAAAGAGATATTAAGTAAAATAGGAGAAATACATCATTACAAATATTGGTGAATGTCACGATGGAAAACATCAGAGTTGGGAAAGGGCAAGGGGAGGGAAGTCCTCCTGGGGGAAGTGACATTTGGGTGGAGACCTGCTGGAGTCTCAGGTTTTGGCAAAATTGAGGGGAAAAGCACTGAGGCAGAAGGAACAGTAGATGCTAAGAGTTCAGGACAAGAAGGCACTTGCTGGATTCAAGAAAGAATGGCGAGAACAGAGTGTGCAAAAAGCTTTAAGCACAGTGACGATTCCCAAGGTGCTCTTTCCCCCCATTTATTTGGAGGAAAGACATAGCAGGGTGCACAGGCAGGAGCACTGAGTTACTGAGTATTTTATTGCAAAACAAAAATTTCTTGTATGTGGAATAATGTGTGTGTGTGTGGGCGTGGGGAAGGGGGTCAGTGGCCGAGCATCGATAACACTGGTCACTGTACTGATTTTAAATTAATTTATTCTGTTCAACATAATTTCTTTACAATGTTGATGAGATGTGTAGGAACTTAACTCTTGCATCTATCAATTAACCTGCGGCAGAATTGGTTTCATCGTACGTCAGTTCCAAGAACCTATCAACGACGCTAAGTGAGAGCTTACTGTATTCTCATCAAGAAGCAATAATTTCCCAGCCTGACAAACTCATGAAAACTCACTTTGAAACGTTATTTTGCAAGCGCGGAGTTCTGCCTTCCCGGCTCAATGGTCTGACTTGTCTCCTTCGGGGAGTGTTTTGTCCCCAAGGCCTTGGTGGTCTGGACTGTTTGCTGAATTGCTACTGTGCCCGGAGATGTCAGTTAGCAGGGAGTCATTTGCAGATGCAAAGGGGCTGCCCCTAAAGCCCGTTACAGGTTGCCAAGAAACCAATCCCAACTGCTCAGGAAAATCTGAAAGAAAAAAAAAAAGCCTGCTGTCCGGGCAGGCCCAGGCGCTGGGTGAGCTCAGGGACTCTCCTGAAAGTCGTTTAAAAAACCATTCATTTTGAGGACCTGGAAAATACTCCAGCTGAGCCCTATTTCATTCCAAGGCCATTTTGTGTTCCAGAGGATTTTAATTCCTGTGATTCAGATTCATTTGCACCCAACTCATCAAAGGGGATTTGTGTGGCTTCCAAATGCGTACAGCATCACTTGATACCCAAGAAGCCTCACGGCCCGTGCAGCCTCACCAGCCGCTGGTGCTCCGCCGGCTCTGACCAGGATCCAGAAGACTTGGAGCCCAGCAGGCAGAAGCCTCCGTCACTCATTGGCAGCCGTATTCTTTATTTTTCATTTTGTTTCCAATTCGAGAAAAGGATTGGTCCCTGGACAGTGTTTTAAAGAGCTTCTTCTCAGCCTCTCCATTTTCTGTGACAAGGATGATCACTCATTCATTCAACAGGCGTTTAGCGAGTACTTACTGTGTTCCAGGCCCTGAGCTAGAACGGGGGCTCTTGCTCTGCCCTCAATGGCATTTGCAGTCTTGTGAGGGAGACAGATGGTAAACCATAATAATTCAGTTACTTTAAGTAACTGAATTGCAAATGCAATTTTTCAACAATCAACAATTGTCTGTTGAGCATCTATACACACTAGACTTCATCTAGGCAATGGAGGCACAGCAGTGAACAAAACAGATACAGCCGAAGTGGGGTTATTAATGGTACTGAGGTTGAAGTGAGATAAAACACAAAACCCTTAGCTCAGGCTCAGGGACTGTTATGATGAGTTAGCTGGCTTGCTCTAAATCGTCAATGGCTCCCCAATGAATCTGTAACTCAATGTCCCATCTCTTTGGGTTACAAATAGCTGGGCTTTTCTTCTTTACCAAAGGAGTCCAGTCCTGGTCTTACCACTTGCCAACTGTGCAACTGTGGGGAGACTGAGGCTCAGAGTGGTGAAGCAACTTGCCCCTGATCATACAGCTTGCAAGGTGGCATCGGGATTCCAAGTCAGCTCTGCACGAGTCCAGAATCCAGGCTCTTGGCTACAAATTTTTATTTATTTCTCCTTATAGAAAACCAGGCCGCAGCTCCATCTTTCTTAAAGAAGAAAGTGGGAATAAACTGGGATGCTGCAGGACCCCTGGGCCTGTTTCTATATGGGCTCCCCCACTCGCCATGTACCCTTGGGTAAATGACTCATCACTCTGCCTTCCCGTCTCAGTTAGAGGTTGGGGTGGAGAGACCACCCCAGGTCACAGGGCACAATGGTGTATGTTTTCGCAGGGCTTGACTGTGATGGATGAGGGCTCTAGTTGTGGTCAGGCATCTCAGCTTTGCCCCTTGCGGCTGTGTGGCCTTGGGCAAGTTACTTTACCTCTCTGAACTTCATCTGCAAAATGAGGCCGGTAATGAGAACATCTATTTCAGTGGGTTGAGCCCATAGCAAGCACCCGAGGCATGATGGTTATCACGACTGTTGTCCTGGAGGTGCGGGTTCAAGGTTAACCAAATGGAGGAGGTGCTACTTCTAGGACCTGCTTCTAGAGTTACAGGAGGTGTAACAGAATTCCTCTCGACGGAAATGTTTGCACATTAGGTGTCCTCTTGACCTGCTTGTTCCTCCCAATGTTCCCTGCCTGTTCCCGCCTGTGATTTGAGCCTCCGAACTCAGTGACTTAGGCCAGGGAACGAAGCCTGGTAGCACTTTGGAAGTATAAGAGTTAAGCACTGGGCCAGCTCACAAACGCAGAAAAACTCCACAAAGACACAGGGGAAATCGTTCCGTCTCTGATAAGGAGTAAAGAGGGAGCAACTCATTCCATATGGCTGGCAAGAGGGGCGGGCAGGGTCGGCAGCAAGCATGGTCTTGCCGGGCTGATGAATGACCCGCTGGCGGGGACAGGCAGACGGGCCTCCGCTTCGGAGGGATCAGGAGAGGGGGAGGAGAGGAGGAGGATCTGCATCCTGGGAGAGGAGGGGTACCGCAGGAGCCCACCGAATTTTGGTGGCAGAAAGAATACGTGTCAACATCTGTTGTCTTGAAAGAAATTGCAGCTTTAACCGCAGAGGGATGCGGGAAGGACAGTGTTCACTGTTTTTCGGCTTGGAGTCGATCTGGGTGAAATCTGGGTGGATTGTAGAGAAAAATCACACAGTCTGTATTGGTGGGCCATTTGGCAAGACTGAAGAATGTGGTTTTTCTTAAAACTGGTGCCTGAAAAAGAAATGAGATGCCGCCCGGGTTGAATTGGACTGACCAGCTGTTTGGCTGAACTCAGCCCACTACTGCAAGCTCCGTCGTGCCCTGCCCTGTCCTCCAGGCTGGTACTCAGGCTGTGCCCTCCGCCTGCAGCACTGTTTCTCCTAATTTTCTCAGAGCTTTCTAAAACATCAACTGCCCACCTGTCCAACCTCTCCCACTCAGCTGGTGGGTAGCAGGGCTGGGACGTGGACCCAGGCGGCCTCCCTTCAAGGCAATGCACTTGACCGCCATCCCATGCACTTCTCCTTAAGGAGCGGCCATTCTCTGCTCATGTTCCTGGTCAGAGATGCCATTCCGGCCTCAGCAGCCGGATGAACTGGTCATCTTCTGGTCTCTTTAGTGCCATTTAACTGCCCTCCGTAGGGTGTGAGAGTCATCGTGCCTGCTCAGACTTCCCTTTGACAAAGAGCTTCCTGTTCAGACGCCCAGAGCCCACGCGGTGGGAGTGTCCAGGTCCACCTTGGTTTCCTGCTGAGGCCGCGTTCCTGAAGGCATCGGGCGTGGCCATTTGTGTCTGTGGTCTCGGCTTGGGAGAGCCCCATGGGTTGACCCGGACTCTCGGGTTTGTCTTCCTTCTCGCTTTTCCCCAGCCTCAGAGAGGGCAGCCTCGCCCACTGGCCTGCTGTGTTTCCAGTCCCGGGCTCTGGGCCTGGTGGATGCTGCATATTTGTGGTTGGTCGTATCTTTAAAACGCCAAGTGACAATGTTCAGGTATTTTGATACTTACTGTTATGCTTCAGACAGTGGCCGCTCCGTTTCGCCACCCCCTGCCTCCATTTGAGCAAGGTTCTTCGCTTTGGGAAAAGCAGGGGTGACAGGAAGCAAAGGAAAATTCTAAATCCTGTCCTTTTTCATGGGGAACTTGGGGCATAGAGAGTATACTTGGTTTTTATTATGAATAAGAGTGAGCTTTCATCCCCTGAATTAGAAAGGGACACCCAAGCTAGAAGGGAGGGGGAAAGATGAAGAGGATTTGAGGAGAAGAGAGAAGGGGCTGAGGGGAGAGGATCCAGTGGAAGAGGCTGAGCAGACATCAGGGCGCATCTACAAGCCGGGTAGGATCTGAGCAGCGCGACATTGTCTAGTGTCCACTCCAGTGAGTGCTGGGCACCACGCTGGCTGTCCTTCTTGTTGGTGTCCAGCTAAGACCTCCTTTCCATCACAGACAATATGCCACATGTTGGGCATCCTGTGCGACTCTTCCTCTCGTTGTTGCCGACGCTTGTAACTTGGAGGCGGACGGAGATGGAGGGGCCTGAGCGTCTCTAAGGTGGGTGCTGTGCACGGCTGAGCTGGGCAGTTGTAGAAATTCTGGTCTCTGGGCTTCCAGCTTTGTTTAGGTCTTGGCTCAAATGTCACTCTTCGGAAAGGCCTTCCCTGGCTGGCTTTGGATAGAAGTCCCAGTTATCCGCCAACGTACGAGTTCATTTCCTCCCTTTATTACCATCAGAAATTGTCTCCCATGTTTATTTACTGGTTTAGCGCCTCTGTCCTCCCTAGAAAGGGCACCCACAACTGCAGGACCAGGTGGACTGCTCTGGCCATGCCCAGTGCTAGGTCCAGGGCAGGCCTATTCCCACCCTGGAGGAGGAATTCAATACTCTGGAAGGAGTAAATGAACTCAGAGCACCGATCCAAACAGGCAGTGTATTACTGCAGACCTCTTATAGGTAAATGGATGAATGGGTCTACTTAGAGGGGCGTGAAAGGTGAGGGTGGGAATAACTGATGAAATATTGGTCGGGGTCAAACCAGTTATGGGAACAGGGAGAAGACCATCTCAGTGGGAACCAGGGGCCGGGTCGATGAGCTCAAGAAATGGAAATGGTCCCAGTGGATATCTCATGCTTGGTGAGCAGTAGGACGCCCATCTGCCTGACATCCCCCCACCCGCTACCCCGCGACTACACGGTGGACCTTTGCCAAGTTTGAAGGTGTAGCCTCATCTCCGCCGACTTTCGTTTCAATCGGATAAAATTCCTGATGACTTAACTCCCTCTATGGTCTTTAAGAGCATCTCTGCCAGAACCACAAATCATTCAAGGGCCATCCCGGATGGGAAACGCTAGCGGCCTGCTTTCTGCGTGGTTCCTTCGTGGGCAGTAAATCAGTCCCCTTGGCTTACTCTGCCCTTGGAGCCAGAGCTGGGAGTTGCTTCCCAGAGTTAGTCAACAGGCCCAGTGCTGTTTAGAGAGTGGGTCTTCCCTGCACAAAGTGGAGGGCTGGGGGGTGCCTGAGGCACAGTGAGGAAGACTGTATTTTCCACTGGGTTTCAGGACCTAGGGGTACCCTCAGTCCCAGTGGTTGTCAAGGGGAGGGAAAAGAGGCCGGTCAGAGGTGGGGACTGGTCTCCCTGGCAGGAGAGGGAAGGACAAACAACCTAAGAACAGTAGAGATGGCATTTAAATAATGAGTATTCTGGGGCCTTAATGAAAACATACTTGGAACTCTATTCCTGAAGTAATCCATATTTTTAAAATAAAAATGAAAGGACACAGACAAGCCAAAAAAAACAAAATACATACATGCATAATCCCTCTACCCAGACATAACATTATTAACATGTGGTTCAGCTTTCCAATAATTTTATTCATAAATATATATTCTTTTTATTAAAATGGAGTTATACAGTATGTACTGTTGATGACTTGTCTTTCTCACTTAGCATTATGTCAGGACATATTTCCTTGGAAATAAGTGGAGAGCTACCTCATCATTTTTGATCATTACATAAGATTCCAGTGTATGGATGGCTTGTCATTAAATAGTAATTTAACCAAGTTACTATTGTTGACATTTAGGCTATTTCCAATTTTTTTTTGCACTCATGAATAACAGTGCTGTGAGCACCCTTTTACATCCCTGTTTTCATATGTTTCTGCATATTTCTTTATAATAAATTAATGTAAGTGGAATTGCTGGGTCAATGGGTAGGCATGTTGTTATGATTTCTTGATATATGTTGCCAAGAAGGCTTTCTAGAAAGGTATATCAATTAAATTCTCATAAAACATATTTATGAGACGATGCCTTGATAGAAAGTATCTTAAAAGGAATAGATGTGCAGAAAAAGGTAACCAAACAGTATAGAAATAGAAAGCGGAAGCTGTTGCTTTAATTTTTTTCCTAGAGAAGATATTTTTACTGCACTGATATCAGATTCCAATTTTTATCTAATCTCGATCTTGCCACCTAACTTCCCCCTTTTTAGAGGGCTTGTTTCTGGCCTCTGAATTCTGGGATGGCAGAGGTGATATTTGCTTTGCTCAATTTTGCATGCTGGTGCCTATTTCAGGGCCTGGCATATAATGGATACCAGCTGTGTGACAAATTATCCCCAAATTTAGCAGTTTAAGACAATAAATATTTATTACACAGTTTCTGGGTGGGGCTGGCTCAGGGTCTGGTTGCAGTCAGGTTGTTGGCAGGGGCTGTGGTCTTATTTGAAGGCTTGACTGGGGCTGGAGGACCCACTCCAAGATATTTTACTCCCATGGCTGGCAAGTTATGCCTGCTGTTGGTGGGAGGACTCAGTTCCTTGCCACATGGGATTTACAGAGGGTTGCTTGAGAGCCCTCACAACATAGTGGCTGGCTTCCCCTGAGAAATGATCCAAAAAAGGGGACAAGACGGAAGCCACGGTATCTTTTATAAAAAAATATTATTTTTTTCCTTTTTTTTTTTTTTAAAAAAAAAATTACTTTAATTACAGCTTACATTCAATAGTATTTTGTGGTTGTTTCAGGTGTACAGGATAGTGGTTAGGCAATCATATACTTTACAAAGTGGTCCCTCAGATATTTCCAGTACCCACCTGGCACCATACTTAGTTATTACAATATTATTGACTGTATTTCCTATGCTGTACTTTACATTCTTGTGACTATTTTGTAACTAGAAATCTGTATTTCTCAATCCCTTCACCTTTTTTACCCAGTCTTCCCTCTCCTCTGACAACCATCAGTTTGTTCTCTGCTTCTATGAATCTGTTTCAATTTTGTTTGTTCATTTATTTTGTTTTTTTGATTCCACATATAAGCGAAATCACATGGCATTTGTCTTCTGACTTACTAATTTCACTGAGCATAATACTCTCTAGGTCCATCCATACTGTTGCAAATGGTAAGATTTCCTTCTTTTTTATACCTGAGTAGCATTCCATTGTATATATTGTACCACAGCTTTTTTATTCACTCATGAAGCAGTAGTATCGTTTATGACCTACCCTCAAATCATATTTCACTGATATCCTTTCTCAGTTTATTCAGTGTGGGAGGGTCCTACATAGGGAATCAGTTCCAGGTGGCAGGGGTCATTGGGGACCATCTTGGAGGCTGGCCACCACATTTATTAAAATGAACTAAATAAATGATTTAGCAAAATAAAATTGAACTGGAAGAGGCCAATAGGGTTCTCCATGCCTTTCCAACTATCCTGTGAGAATAATAATATAGAGATGGGATATCTACCTGAGAACTGAATTTGGATGAAGCTGTGTATTTACTGTAGAAGCTGCCAAATTGAACTATTCCTGCTATGAGTCACGATGGGCCAGCAACAGCTTAAAACTCCCAAAGGCATGTGGGAAATTCTCAGGGGGCTGGGTCTTGTGGTTCAAACCACAGGCCGAAGGAAAAGCTGCTTCTTGCCACTGGAAGGAATGCCAGGCCTACATGTCAATCAAGACAGGGTGGGTCATTCGGCCAAGGGAGGTCACTCTCATCATTGAAATACTCAGTAGTTTATGACCTCTATAAAGCGATTAGCCCCGAGAGACGAGGGGAAAGTGGTTAACAGCACCCTCTGCCTCTCTGGGTCCATTAGCGTTAAGGTTGTAAACTCCACTCCGGCCATGGGTGACTGGTTTTATTATCAATCAATTACTCGCGCTTGTCAGCAAGTCCCAAGCATCCCACAAGCATAGAATCTGGCCAGATAACCATGGGCACTTTGGCTCTATCTACCTCAGTTTCCCCATATGTCAAATAAGAGGTTGGACTAGGTCAGAGGTTCCCGTACGTCTCACTACCATAGTTTATTTCCTTTATTTTATTTCTGTTGTGTTTATTTCATGCTTTGAAATTATTTCTCTAGCAATCAGAATTCCTTAGAAATCTCTTTCTCTTCCCCATTACTATTTAACATTATTAAAGACAATTATCTTTATATAAAAAAGAATACACAGCTGGCAATAAAAAAATTCTGACCACCCTAGGCAAGGCTGCACCCAGAAAATATGGGATCTTGGCCAAGTGCCTTTTGCAAGGCTCTCTGTCAATGACCTGAGTTACCTAAAATCAGCATGGCAGGGCCATTCTGGTGGTGCGATTCCATGAGAGGGATACCGGGCAGCCTGTGGGCGTGATGTGTACCCCAAGCTGCCCTCCTGGAACTGAGGCCCGTCTTAGGCACTGTGACAACCCTAGAGACACAAGTCCTGGAGCTTCTCACGGCATTTGGTTGACTTCATACAAAAGGGAGCAAGATCCGTGTGGGTACCATCCAGACTCAGCGCTCTGCTCAGACAGCTGAGCCGCCGGGTCCCAGGCATCAGAAGGGATGAGATCTAGATTATTTCAAGGAAGGTAGTCCCAAGTGTGGGGCCTGGCTCAGGGTTCCCTTTCTCAGCTCTAAGGGCCATACTGACCATGGCATAGCCAACATGTCCATGATGAGTTGTAAACATTCTGGCCCAAGGGGAAATCAACATATTGTTGTTAATCTGAGAAGCCGACTCATTGGCAAATGAATAATTCTGTCCATCTATTGGAAATATAGAATGAAAGCTGTCTCAATCTTGGTACCTTCTAAAACTTCCAGCAGACCAAAGACCCCAGTCATTATACTCTCTCTTACTGAGCAGCTATTTTGCCCAAGACCCTTTAGACATAGTATTTCTTATCCTTTATAAGAATACTGTAAGGAGTCCCTCTTTACAGACACATACACTGAGAAGCACACCTTCTTCAGGCTGAGAACGGAAGGAACAGACAGTCTCCAAGAATTATTCTATATAATAAAAGGCTAATATGCAAGTTGTCCCCTTGACTGGGAATTCCACCAGGGGTGAGGCCAGCCTGCCAACCACCAGTGGCCCCTTCCCCCAGCTGGTCCCATCCCTGATTGCCCCCCGCCGCCAACCCCGACAACCTCCCATGTTCCCTGCTCCTGGCTGGCCTGGCCAGATTGGCCCTGATTGGGGCGGGCCAGCTGGACCCCACCCATGCACAAATTCGTGCACCTGGCCTCTAGTTCTCTAGTAATTGCACCCAACATTTATTGAAGGTTCTCTATGTACCAGGTATTGCTTGAGCACTTTTTTTTTAAAATATATATTTTATTGATTTTTTACAGAGAGGAAGGGAGAGGAATAGAGAGTTAGAAACATCGATGAGAGAGAAACATCAATCAGCTGCCTCCTGCACACCCCCCACTGGGGATGTGCCTGCAACCAAGGTACATGCCCTTGACTGGAATTGAACCTGGGACCTTTCAGTCCGCAGGCTGGCGCTCTATCCACTGAGCCAAACCAGTCAGGGCTGCTTGAGCACTTTTTATGAACTAAATACCTAACCCTCACAGCAATACTTTGAGAGAGGAACTATTATCACCCCCATTTTATAGATGACTAGACTGACGTTTGGAGAAGTTAGATCATAGGCATTGTCACAGAGCTTGTATGTGATGGACAAGGGATTTGAACTTAGGCTGTCTAGCACCAATGCTGAGTTCTTAGCCCCTAAACCACACTGACTTTCTTTGACCTTGCTTACCCAAGATTCCATCCCAAGAAGATCTGTTCAGGGAGTCTTCCAGAATAAATGTGCTTGGGTGGCCAAGCTTCTCAGCTTAGTCTCTGGAAGTAGAAAACTAGACTTGAAATCCTTGATGATAACTCACTCCACCATTCTGGGCCTCAGTTTCTTCCTCTGTATAATGGGGATAATCTCATCTTGTTGGAGGCTGCTGTGGAGGTGAAGTGACACAAGGTGTATAAGGTGCTAGGTTCATAGGGACTTGCTAGCATTTCTATTCTTAACCCAAACTTCCCAAGGGAGTGGTGGCAACTTATGGCAAAAGCAATCTTGATTGCTCATGCGAAATGGAATTAAGCTCCCAGGTAAACAGGCTGGGGATGCACGCTAACATCACAAGAATACTGGTCCGCTTTTGGCAAGAGTTGGAGTAGGCAGAAGTGGAGCAGGCTGGAGATTGAAAGAGCATATGCACTTGTGCCTCGGGCTGGGTTTTCTAGAAACAGACACTGAGTTATCTGCACTGGGCCAAACTGGCCAGGCATCTGCAACTTCCATATTTGCTTCTGGAAGGGCATGGCCTTGGGCGAGCAGCTCCCTGCAGGCAAGAGAGACCTGAAGGGGCTGGCTGCTGGGGGTCATCTGCTGAACTCACCCCCTGCGACTGGACAGCAAGTGCTTCCTTGAAGAAGGGACTGGAAGGCACATTTTTGTATCTACCAAGACCGCTGGGCTGGTGGGGCCAAGGATGCTGGGAAAGGAGCGATGAGGTCATTGGGCTGAGCAGACAAACCACATGTTTAGTCTACTTTCTGCACCCCGCCCCCCGCACCCATTCCCTCTGCCCAAGGCTGGATACATTGCGTCTCAATGTCCAAGTCCTGCCTGGCCACCAAAGGTGCCCTATACCACCTCCCACCTGGCAGCAGACGCTGGCTCTTGTCTCTGCAGAACCTCGTGCTGGGTGAGGAGTCCTTTATTCCTACTGGAAATGCCCTGAGTTCTCTGCTAAGCTGCTCATGACCAAAAGGCTCCGCATGGAAGCATCTGAGGTTGTTTGCCCTTCAGTCCCCAACATCTGAGTACACAAGAGGCCAACCCATGGCCAAATACGGCTCCCACAGGCAGGCTGCGCCTGGAGAGCCAGAGAGCAGGAATGACCGGACCGTGCCCTTCAGGGAGGCCTCAAGGAGCTCAGCTGTGGGCCGATGGAAAAGTCAGGTTGAGGGCCTGCTAAGCTCTGCCTTTCTGTTTCCTGAGATGTTGAAAGATGTCGGCACACTCAGTGGATTTCTGGAACGTCTCAAGAAGAACTCAGCATTGGAAACCAAAAAGGAAGCCAGTGACAGAGGCAGAGTGAAAACAGAACGGCAGGAACTGTGGGGACAACCATTATGTGAACTAGAATTTGGTGACTCAAAATAAAAGTATGACTAATAACTATAGTGTAACCATATACAGAATAATTAGCTATTTGTAATAGCAAAATATTTCTATAATTAAAGTTGTGTAAATGTATATAGCAATTTATTATTATTATAGTTCATATTTATTGAACTCTGCTGGGTGCCTGTAATATCTCATTTCATCTCCCAATAACCCGACAAGGGAGAGACTATTATTGTCCCCAATGTTTACAGATGGGGAAATTTAGTCTCAGAGAAATTAACTCACTTGCCTAGTTCAATAATAAATTGTGGAGCCAGTTGGAGCAAGTAGCAGGCCTACTCAGAGCAGGAGTTGGCTTTCAGGGGCATGAACTTAGAGCCAGATCATTTGGGTTTGACTTCCAGCTGTACCATCTTTCATGTGAGACCCTGGACAAGTGACTTAGCCCCTCTATTTCTCATCTGTAAAATGGGGCTGGGAATAAGGATGTGCTGAGAGGATTAAATAAGTTAGCACATGTGGCATTCTTAGTACCTGGCACACAGTAGGTATTTCATCACCAATGACCTTTACTACTATTTTGTGTCAATATGTTCATATAGCTGATCCCAGAGTTCCCACCTATTTGAATCCCACCATGGTGGTGAGAAGCATGGTATCCTTTAACCTCTGAACACAGAACAGAAGGCTCCATATGAGTGTTATAATGGCTCACTGTCGGGTAACTTAGAGGCCTAGGAGCCATTTTCTGAGTTCATGACTCTGCAAGCGGGTACCCTGTGCTCTGCTGGTGCTTTCTGGTGGGGCTGGAGAATAGACTTTGGCTTTTCGTGGGAGGAGCTGAAAGGTCACATTGCAAAGGAGGGGATAAAAGCACCGATGCTGGCGAAGAATCTGCCAGTTACTAAGCTACATTTGGGGTTGGTCCCAGTTTCAAATATTCTGCCCCATGTCACCATAAACCAGTGACATGTTCTAGAAATACCAACCCTTTGGCATTCAACTTTATCCACCAGTCTCTTGTACTCCACAGTAAAACAGAAAACTTTTTTTTTTTTTAAATTTCACTGTAGTTAGAAGTGCAGAGCTGTTGATCAAGTGTTTAATTTGCAACTTTGGGGTCTGAGACCTGGATTCAAATCCAGACTCTGCCAGTTACTTGCTGTGTGACTGTGAGCAACCTACTTCCCCTCTCTGACCCTCAGCTCCCTCATCTATAAAATGGGACTTGCAATAGTTCTATGTCACCGGGCTTGTGGGAGAATTAAGTGAGATAACAGGTGCCAAGCGCCAGGCACAGGGCCTGACCCAGCTCCATAAGTGCTGGCTTCAGTTCTGTTATTAGTGTTACTAGAGGCCCGGTGCACAAAAATTTGTGCACTCAGATGGGGGTCCCTCAGCCTGGCCTGTGCCCTCTCGCAGTCTGGGACCCCTCGGGGGATGTCCACCTGCTGGCATGCCTAGCCAGCCTGGGTGAGGGGCTGGTGGCCATTTCAGGTTGTCCACATCCCCTTCAGGGTTGGGGTCCATACTGGGGTGCCCGGCTGGAAGCAGGTATCTGGGATTTATTTAACTTCTATAATTGAAACTTTGTAGCCTTGAGTAGAGCTCAGGGCCCACAGAGCCCTGGCTTCCTCCATTGCCCGGGGCAACTCCAGCTCTTGTGGCTGCCGCCATCTTAGTTGAGTTAATTTGCATATTTGCTCCTGATTGGCTAGTAGGCGTGGCTGGTGGGCATGGCTTGTGAGTGTAATGGAGTAAGGGTCAATTTACATAATACTATTTTATTAGATTAGATTATTATTCCCTGACCACGGACAGAACTATTTTTTTCCTTCCCTGCTTGCACATTTGAGAGGCCAGGAGTGAGAGTGATGCATTGTGACCTGGAATACATGTGATGAGCTCCGATAGTCATTTCCAATCCCATTTCCTGCTGCTGTGAGGATAAACTGAGACACCTTCTCCAGGCCAGAAAAACAAGACCAAATAAATAACAACCGAGCACAGCATTTAACCTTGCGGTGCCCCCAAGAGGAGACCCGCAGGATTAGAAAGCAGTTGGAAATGTGAAGTAGTGTCTACAATCTCTTCTTTCGCCAGCTCTTTTTTTTCTTTCCTTCAACCACACGGATCTCAACAGTGAGTGGTCCAGACCAGGGAGGGGGTCTTAAAGTACCACAAGCCACATTGGAGGGTTTGCTCAGGATTAAAGGAAGGGTGATCTGGCCAGAGAGGCTTGAGCCTGGAGGCCTTGCAGCCGGGCCCTGTGGCTCTGGCGCATGGGATAGGCTCTGATCACGCCCCGGCCTGGAGTCATGCACACCAGCTCGGAATCAGGGGCTGCTAATGGGGCCGGGCAGGCGCTTGGGCTGGAGGAGACCGGGACACAGGTTTCCAAAGCCAAGATTCTAGCTCAGTTTGGAAAATGTGCCAACTCTGAAGGTCCTGCCCGAAGTTCCTGACCTTCCCCAATTTGTACTTTGCTTGTCTTCAGCCAGGGGCTCGGCACAAACCTCTCCCCTTGGACAGCACCGAGGCTGGCACCTGTGGGGCTGGGGAATGGATGAGAGTTTGGCGTCCAGAGCTGGAAGCATAAATGCTGTGACAGCTGGCTGTGTGCTCCGACCTTTCCGAACCCCACTTGCTCCTCTCTGCTCTGACAGTTGGGTGGACGGGCATTATTTACTTTTGTCAGATGTGGGGACCCAGGTCATGATGACGATGCAGATGATTGCTGTTTCGTGGGCATTTCCTATGTGCCGGACAACAGGGTAAGCGCTTCTGATGTTGTCTCATTCCAGCCCATTCATTTTTTCCATCTTTCTGGTGAGTTCACTAAAGCCCAGAACGTGAAGCCACATGCTCATGGCCACACAGCTGGTACGCAGCACCACTAATGCGCTGGGCTATTATTCACCATCATAAGCTTTCTCTCTAAACCGTCTGCACAGAGGTTCTGACTAGCGAACACCACGTCCCTGCAAGGACACACCACATGCCTTAGGAGAACAAGGTCTCCAAACTGTTTCTTTTACATAAGCAGATCCAGTTATCTACTGTTGCATTAAAAACTACCCCCAAGCTAAGTCAAGTCAAAGGAAATTTGGTCCTCGCAGAGGAAGAAGCTCGCTCATGCTCCGCAATGACCGTGGTCTCGGCTGAAGTGGCTCACGTGGCTCACGTGGCTGGGAGGACTTGCCTGGAGCCATGTCTGGGGCCTTGGTTCTAGCTTTCAGCTGGGCTCCACATGGCTAACTTGGGCTTCCTCACAGCATGGCCGTCTCAGGGTAGCTAGACTTCTTACATGGAGGTTTAAGCCTCTGAGAATCTGTGTTCCAAGAGGCCCAGGCAAAAGCTACAAGGATTCTGATAATCTGGCCTTGGAAATCCCACAATCAGCATAGCAGCTATGGAGGTGCCATGTTCAATCCCTTCAGGAAAGAATTAGTCATTCATCTGGGAGCAGTGTTTCCAACTGTCCGCCCTAAGGAGCCACCGCAGCACTGTATGGGAAGGGCTTCTAGCCAAGGACTGTGCAGGGTGGGGGTCCTAGGCCTGGACACTTCTCCCCAGTGCCAGCCCCTCTGCTGAGAGAGTTTTGTCTGGAGCACCACGTGGAGGGGCCCCTGCCTTGCATTTATCCAGCAAGTATTTACTGTGTGCCTACTATATGCCAGGCACAGTTCTAGGCACCATGAAGACAGCAGAGACCTACAAAATCACAGAGCAGAGGGCACAGCTGCAGTCATCCCAATCCTGGGAGAGAGAGGAGAACCAGGGTGTTTGGTAATTTTTGGAAAACCCTGTGTTGGAGGCAGACAGCATGGAGCCAGCTCAGTGCCGGCCTTTCCCCGTCCTTTCCTGCATCCTTCCTCCGATCCAGAATCCTCTCTGCTCAAGGGCTCCTCCTCCCCCAACCTTCCATCTATGGTGCACAGGAGGGGCCCATCTCTAGTAGCCGTGGGAGGAAGTCAGAGGAGATGGGGAGGCAGGGATGGAAGGGCAAAGGGCAGACTGGTGGGGATTTCAGAGACGCTGTGGTTCCATCAGCCACCCGCTCCGCACACCCACCGAATATTGCCTGCTGTGCCCTCCCTTCTCCCCGAGTTATCTGGAAGTGGTGTCTAATTGAAATTGAAGACCTGTGTAGCTGTGTGCCTACACAGTCTGAGCTCAAATGTGGGCAACCACAAAGTACGCTCTGGTGCTTCACAGCCCCAGGAATCTGACAAAGTGATTGATGCCCGGAGAAGGTATTTCTTCAGAGGCCTGGAGCCAGCCTCTTAGTTCAGCCCCGGAACTGAAGAGCCTTCCAACGCACAGGCCCTGTGTCAACTGCCCTAAGAAGGCTGAAGCGAGTGGGGGCCCGGGGGCCCTGAGAACACCTGAAGGCTTGTGTGGGGCTTGTGTCTGCACTGCAGAGCTGCCCTGCAAAGAAGCCCTGTCCTTTCCTGCGTCCTTCCTCCGACTCAGAATCCTCCCCCAGCCACCCATCCATGGTGCTGAGATTTTCCCAGCCCACAAGCTGTAAGGGAAACAAGGCCTGCATGCTACCAACAGGACACAAACAGTTTTATCCATGGGATCAGGGTAGGCCCATTGTCTCCAGAGAAAAGGAATGATTTTTTTTCATCACAAATCCCTTGGAAAATCTAGTAAAAAGGTATGGCTCCTTTAACCAGGAAAAACATATTGCACATTCATAAATTGCAATACAACTTCAGTAACAACAATGAGTAAAACTTAGAACAGCACAGGTTCATGTCTAAGTTCCATTTCATTCATTCCTATTAAACTTCAGGGGGTAGATACTATTATTCGGCCTGTTTACTCAAGGTGGCTCAGATGCTTAAGTGGGGGAGCTGGCACATGAACCTGGGGTCTGAGGTCAGTTGCCATGTTCCTAACCACTACCCCACGTTGCACACAGGGTCTCTGGTGGGAGGGGCCCAATATAATTCACTGTGAAAGTAATGATAACATGTCACAATTAATCTTCAACAATTCACCTTTTATACAGTCAGGTGAATGGACACCGGTTCGTTTGGCCTGTGTAATGTTCTTTCCTTCTGTGGATCCCTCACTCTCCTGCCCTGCCACCCCAGTCTCAGTCCTAGTTGTTCAGATGGACCGGCTGCCCAGAATGGGCAGGTGTGTGTCCTACGCCTGGCTAAGGAGAGTGGCAATTCCCCTGGCCATGGACTAACCAAGTGCCATGGAACAGTCCAGGGACTTTTGATGGAGCTGCCTAAAAAGAGAAAGTCTCTTTTCCGCTGAGATTCCTAAAAGGTAAAAATTAACATTTTGAAAGAGTCAAAGGAATGAGCTCCCTTGGACATGAAAAAGAAAGAGTTAGGATCTCAGTGATCACTGTTCAGCGATCAGATGATTACCTTGATCCATCTATGCCTGATTTCCTCTTGTACAGCTACATGAGACAACATTTTTTGGGAGGAGACAGGGCTGGGGTGGATTTCTGTTATGTGCAACTGAAAGAGTCCTGATAAATGTACAGACATCTTATTATTTCCCCCCTCTGTCTCCATGACACAGATGACAACACAGTACAGCATCGAGTTTGGTGAAGACCACATGGCTATGAAGACTGGAGACATCTCACTCCCTCAGTTATATTTCAGACCTCTGGAATCAGTATTAAATCTCAGATATCTCTTCCTACATGCTCAGCACGCACAGGTTCTTAAACAGCAGTCGCTCCATAATTGCTTAACTGTGTAATGGGATTATAAATAAGGCCTTTCCTGACTTGGAATTTGAGCCAGACTTCAAAGCTGAGGCTAGGCATGGTTGCTGAGAGCTCATACACTCTAAAGAGAGGGGATGGACCCTATTTCCTGGACTCCCAGCAGGAGGGTCACCAGGTTCTGATCACCCAGAAGGTGGTAGACATGGAAGAAAACTAGAGCATGAAGATCTCCTTAAAGAGAGTTGTTAGACTACTATATCTCTCTCTGCACTGTTCCCTCTTTATAAAAGTGATGAATTCCACTTATCCTTTAAAATTTAGCTTAAATGTTGCCTCCTCTAGGGAGCTTTCCTTGTTTGCTACAGCTAATCCTATTGCTCTTGTCCTCCTGCCTTCTTTTCAAAGCTCTTAATATTTACTTGAAGATACACACTAATCCTATATAATAAAAGCCTAATATGTAAATTGACCAAATGGTGGAATGACCAGTTGCTGTGATACACACTGACCACCAGGGGGCAGATGCTCAAGCAGGAGTTGCCCCAGCCTACAGGCCCCAGGCCAGCCAAGGTGGGTGACAGCAGGGCCCCCCCAACCCCACCCCCACTTCCCTGTCAGTTGCCCTGCAGAGAGAGGCAACTGGTGGCAGCAGTGGGGGCCGGGCCAGTGAGTAGGCAGTGCCAGGCTGGCCAGGGTGCGTGCCAGTGGCCCCCCCCCCTTGATTGCCTTGCCAGTTGCCCCACAGATGGGCCCTGATCGCTGGCCAAGTCTAGGGACCCTACCCATGCACAAATCTCGTGCACCAGGCCTCTAGCAGTATAATAATGTGATATGTGTCATCTGTCAGTTAGACTAACAGAGCCAACCTGGCACAGGCCTGTGCTATTTATCTCTATAGACTTGAAGGAGAGAGGGGTGGACTGTATGCAACTCTTATGGCCTTCCTGTCTTGCCTAATTAGCACTTTCACAAATTTGGAAATGCAAAAATGGACCTAGAGCTGAATATGGAGTAGAGCTAGAAAGAATGGAATCATAAAATGGAGTGTGGAGAATTTAGAACTCCAAGAGTTGGAGCAGAGTGGAGGGTGGGGTAGGAATGAAAAGAGATAGAAAGGAAACAGAGGGTGAGGAGCTCAGAAAAGACCATGAGTTCAGGCTGCCCACGGAGTGAAGGGTCAGTGAATAAATCTCCCCGTGGGGGGTGGGCAGGGACTCTGGACAACAAGGATGTCTGCTATTAATTTGAACTTTTAAGGTATTTTTGCAGTGTTATTCCCCTTAGTATCTTTTAGTCTTAAGTAAAAGCTTTAACGTAACTAGAAATCTTATGAGATTGTTTTTGCTTTTTTGCTTTTAAATACCGAGAAGGGCTGAGTTCATGGATGAGCAGAGAGTATGAAAAAGAAACAACACAGGGATCAACTAATAGAATGATGTCAACAAACCCTGACATTCAAGGTAAAGATGGCACTGAGATCATAAATCCCACGGAAGTGGCAGACATCTTGGGTAGAGCTTTGGGATTCTACAAGGCCCAGCTGAGGGTTTGAGGCAATATTGTATGGAAGTCACAGGGCAATGGAGTCCCAGGTGATACGGTCTTACCGTGCGCCCAGCCCGGCACAGTGGGTCCCCAGTGCAGCAGCAGCACTTGGAAACTTGGTAGAAATGCAAATTCTTGGGGCCCACCCAAGATCTTCTGAATCAGAAACTCTGGAGCTGGGGCTCCTTAATCTGCAATTTACAAACCCTCCAGGGGATTCCGACACAGCTAAATCGGAAAACAGACATGTTAAGCCCTCGGTAGCTTTGTGTTGAATTAATGAATTAAAAGCTCGTGGAAACAGTACACTTGTGGTAACCTCTTTTTAGATCTTAAAAATATTTCGACTCTGAGCTAAATCATAATTCATTAATAGCCAGGCTCCTAGCCCAGAAGAGCTGTGCTCGGGTGGCTTTCTATCGGCCGAGAACCAGACTGCTGCACCCCAGGGCACAGGTTAAGCGCAGTTGTCTTTGGGTCGTCCAATGTAAGCGGATATTCGGAGGCCTCCCTGGCCCATGAGCCGATGGCAAGTTGCCCACTGGACCCGAGAACTGTTTTTCTATTCCTCGTTGGTAAGGAAAGGATAGCCGTTGCTTTTCTTAAAAGTGTCCAGGGACGTTTAGAAAAACATCATTCGCCCTGGCAAATTTTCCCCCAGAGGTACAGTTCATTGCCTGTCAAGCCGGGATATTAAATTAAGCAATTTTCATCAGATAACACATCTTCTGGTTCATGTAAACGTCCCACAGATCGCTGAGCTAGTAACTCAGACTTACTGAAAGTAAGCTGCTAATCCGTTTTACTTTGTAGGTGGGTCATGGACTAGTAGGGAACTTGTCCTTGCCCAAGAGCCATGTGGTAGCCCCACTAAGACACCTGGCCCCTTCTTCCCCTTCTCTGTCAGGCCAAGAGCATTGCTTAGCATCCTGCCCCCTGGCCTCAGACCGTGTGACCACAGGAGACCTGGTCCTGTTATCATCAGAATTAGCTAGCTATTAAGATTAATCATGGGAAGAAAGCAAAGGGGAGGCCAGACAGCATAAGCATGGTCATCTGGGCAGCTTCACCTGGAAGTTGCAACTTCACACTCCCCAGGGAACCAGGGCTCCATTCCCTGTAAATCACTGGGAAAAGGGATCAAACAAAGGGGGAGATGGGCATGTGTGCAGTTAAGTTGGGGACACTGGAAGGTGCTTGTCTGTGAGTCTAACCTGGGAAAAGGTAATTGGCTGGAGGGAGAGCCACTGCAAGTGTGTGGAACACGGAAGGGCTAATTGGTTAAGCTCCTAGTCATAATCCCAAAGAGATGTCACTCTTGCTTCACTCTTGCCCACTTTGCTTCTCTCTTGCTCCATGACCTGCACTCGCCTGAAGTGGTAAAATTCACCTGCACATACTAACTGCCCTATCCATTAACACACAGGCTTCCACATCAGGATCATCAATATGCCCATGGCAGAGGAGGTGGTCCAAATGTCTGTTGATTGAATTAAGGTCTCTAATCACAAAAGGAATCCTACTTTCCCAGGCGGAGCTACATACACACTGGTTAAACCCAGCCCATATCCACTTCGTGATGTAAATAACAGGAAGAAACCAAGGTCACCGAGGGCTCACCTGGGATATCCTTTTTCCCAGAGCAGTTGCCATGTGCCCACCACCATAGGGTTGAAAGGTAAGAAATAAGATGTACAGTCAAATTGAATTTTAAATAATCATTATTTTTTAGTATAACCATATCCCACATATTGTACTGGCCATACATACAGTCAAAAAATTCACTGACCTAAAATTCCGATCTACCCTGGGGTGCTATATTTTTACTTGCTAAATCTGGCCACCCTGCCCCCTAAGAATCCAGAAAGAATATGAGCTAACCTTTAAAGAATCCCAGCCACGCCCACCCCCACGTCTCAGGCCAATCATAACGTAATGCTTGGTGACTCAATTATGCTACAGCACAGCTCATTTGAGCTGCCATTCAAACATATCACCCCCGCCCTTGTGAGATGAAACTGTAAATTGGAAATTGGAAAACTAAAGCTCTTTCCCTGGATTTATGCTCAATGTAGAAAATCTAAAAAAAATGAAGGAAAACATGAAGCGAATCACAAATCAACTATCTAGAGATAACCTCATTTACTACTCTTCCGTATTGCCTTATGTTTTTCTATGCAGACACACATTTTTTTTCCACATAAACTGAGGGAAAAAATACATCATGCTCTACCATGATGTTTGACTTGACACTATACCACAGGTGTTGTTCATGTCATTCAAAACTCTGATGTCTTTTTTAAATAATTGAATAATCTTCCATTGCATGGGTCAAAATGTTTTAAAAATTTTGGATAGTATGAATGGCCCAGAGATAAACATTTCTATGCATAAAGTTGCTGTCATATTTCAGGTTATTTCCTCAGAATGGATTTGAGGTGAATGGCCATGAGCATTTATCTATTTACCTAACTATCTATCTACACATTATTTTTTCTCCTGATTATAAAAGAAATTCATGGTCTGAGGGTAAAATCTGGCATATACAGAGCAAGCATAGAGGTGACAGCAGAATCCTTTTGTAACCCCTGCTACCAGTAGGTAACGTGCTAACACTGGCCAGCTTGCTTGCCAAGAGTCCTGAGGTCATCACATTGCTGCTTTCATAAAAGGTTGCATCATCTTAACACTGGGACCAGCAGAAAATAAATTGTAACAGGCCTCCCCCATGTCACCATCACTTAAGAGCATCTTCACAAAGACCTGCTGCTCATTTTAAAGATGCTCACCAATACGTAACTGAAGACCGAGAGAGAAAACAGAAGGCCTGCATAGATGTCGGCCCAGAGGCTATGCCTGGCTCTTAGAGACCACTTACTGGAGTAGTCAGAAAACGGAAGGTTAGACCCACTGTTCCCCGAGTGGTTTTCTCATTTGGACAGGGGTTAGTTGTGATGTCTACATTCTGCGGTCCCTGCCTGTCACCTGTTAGACAAACTGACTAGAGAAAAGCAGTCATCTTCCTAGGTGCCTCTTTCTATCTTAAGGTAAAAGCCCGGGGAGGGGGTGCTGCATTTTGAAAAGCGTCCTGCAAGAGCAGGCTGCCACTGGACCGTTTCTAGGAACTTTGAAACTCTCCGATCAGCTAGCTACATGCCAAGAAATCCTCTCGGATGCTCTCACCATGTCTCTTTGGGCAATAAGTCAAGAAGGCGCGAGGGTTCTCCTGCTCGGAGGTCAGGAGCTCAGTGGCTGCTGGGGAGAGTAAAAGTGCAGGTGTGGGATGGGGTTGCTCCCAGTTCCTACCGGAAGGAAATGAACCTTTCTGGAAGTGTCTGAGGGACCCCCAGGGGTTGTCCCTCTGACGCTGATCTTTGAGACCAGAGCTTCACAGAAAAGCCAAAATCATTGATGTA
>PVJC01014221.1:0-36780 GCA_004026665.1 Murina feae | reverse complement strand
GCTAAAAGAGTTCATCACCACCCAACCAGTATTATATGAAATGCTGAAAGGTATCCTTTGAGAATGAGGAAGAAGAAAAAGGAAAGTAAAAATTATGAACAACAAATATATACCAACGAGTGAATCTAAGAATCAAGTGAATAAAAAATCTGATGAACAGAATAAACTGGTGAATAGAATAGAATCAGAGGCATAGAATGGAGTGGATGGACAATTTTGGGGGGTTAAGGGTGTTGGGGGTGCGTGAAGAGACTGGACAATAATTGTACACCTATGGATGAGGACAGTGGGGGGGCAAGGACAGAAGTTAGGGTGGGAAATGGGAGGAAGGGAGCTATGGGGGAAAAAAGAGGAACAACTGTAATAATCTGAACAATAAAGTTAAAAAAAAAATAAAAAAAAGAAATCTCAAAAAGCAACCAAGCTTGTTACATTTGTTGTTTGGTATAAAAAAGAAAGAAAAGTGTCTGGAAGGAAATAAAAAGAGATTTCCCTCAGATGTCTAACTATAATTAAAAATCAATATATTGGGCCTCATAAGCTAAAGTAAGTAATTGTGTTTTTGCCTCCCTAAATGTTTATGTAAAACTACTCAAAGACCAATACCAGAAATTTAATGTCATTTACTGTCCATACCTTAGGACAAGTAAAGTTTTTAAAATATCTTATTTCAGATTTATTTATTTATTTATTTTAATTTTTTAAAAATTATTATTACATAAAGCTTTACAAAGATTAGTACATATATCTCTTTTTCCCCCTGCCCTTCCCCCCGCCTCCCCTACCCCCCAGTGTTTTGTGTCCATTGGTTATGCTTAAATGCATACACAAAAGTCCCATGTCTGATCTGTTATTTCAGATTGATTTAAATTAGCTAATTAAAATAAATGACTATTCATAAAAAAAATAAAAAATAAAACACTTCACGGCTTTCTTACATATTTGTATGTATACAGTATTTATATGTGATTGATTTCCATATTTTTCTCTTCTGACTATACTATCTATTTGGTACCTCCAAAGAACTAATATCAAAAAAATAGTCTCAAAAGGGGGTGTGTGTGAAATGGAAACATCTGTAACAATGTCAACAGTAAATAATAAATAAAAGTATCCTGATTATTTACTACTAGAGGCCTGGTGAACAAAAATTGGTGCACTCAGGGGGGTCCCTCAGTCCAGCCTGTGCCCTCTCGCAGTTAGGGACCCCTTGGGGGATATACACCTGCTGGTTTATGCCCAATCCTTGGCAGTCAGACATCCCTCTTACAGCCCAAGAGGCCTCGGGGGGATGTTCACTTGCCAGCGGGGAGCAGGCCTAAGCTGTAGTCAGACATCCTTAGTGCTGCTGAGGAGGCAGGAGAGGCTCCCACCACCACCGCTGTACTGGCAGCTGGCAGCCTGGCTTGTGGCTGAGCAGAGCTCCCCCTGTGGGAGTGCACTGATCACCAGGGGGTAGCTCCTGCATTGGGCGTTGAGCATCTGCCCCTTGGTGGTCAGTGTGTGTCATAGTGACCAGTAATTCCCAATGGTTCGGCTGTTAGGGTCAATTTGCATATTACTCTTTTATTATATAGGATTAAAAAAGATAATTGAATTTCCTGAAACTACCAAAGGCAATAATTACCCACATATTTTGTCCCTTTTTTTTTTACTTCTTCCTGTTTGCCTATAAAGGTTATTTGAAAATAAGATGAATATGAGCTTGTCTGCTGACAATCAATCAGGACTCATTTTAATGGAAAAGTACTCAACACAGCATAATAGAAAAAAAACAACCACTCCCCTGTTATGAAGATACACCCCTATGAACAACCTTTAATCTCTTCACAAATTGTGTATCTTGTCTGTTAGTTTTGTTTACAGAGCTCTGAAAACATTCAGTTCATATTTTATCTAAACCTATCTATTCTTCAATGTTTGTAAAATGATTTTTTTTCTAAAGTTATTGGGTTTTTTTTTTATTACATTTAAATCAGACTCCACTAAAATTAAATTAAAAGTCTCCTTTAAAATGCTGGTACCATTCAATCCCTATTTTTAACATAACAAATATTTATCAAGCACTGACTATGTGTCTGGTACTATTCTCAATGCTTGACATACATATAAAAAAATAGATAGATGTGCCTCACTCCATGTAGCTCACATTTTAATAGCAGCAACAGTTAAAAATGAATGTTATATATAAGTAAATGAAGTGAGTTAGAATGTGGTTAAGTTATATGGACTGTGTTTTCAAATAGTGCAGGTGTTCTTGAGAAGGTGACTTTCGAGCAGAAAGTGGTGAAAATGCTCATATGTGGGTCTGGGAGAGAGACCTGCGTCAGAAAGGTCCTGAGTCTCAAAAGTGCCCAGTGCCTTCCAGGGCCTAGATGCTGGCCCGGGGGGGGGGGGGGGGGGGGGGGGGGGGGGGGGGGGGGGGGGGGGGGGGGGGGGGGGGGGGGGGGGGGGGGGGGGGGGGGGGGGGGGCGCTGCCGCTGAGTGAGCAAAGCGGGGAAAGTAGGTGACGAGCAAGAAGAAAAGGCAGGGCTCATGTGAGTCACTTTCAGCACTCTGCTTTTCAACCTGACCGAAACAGACAACCATTTCAGGATTTTGAGCAGAAAAGTGGTATTATTTAACATTTCCTTAAAAGATAACTATGGCTTCTGTGGTGCAAATAATTCCTAGTAGGAAGAAACTAGAATCTTGTGAAGCAGACACCTATGTAATAATCCAGGTGTGGAATAATGGCTTGGAGATGGGCGAGGCAGCCAGTGCAGTGAGAACTGTTTGCACTCTGGCTCTATTTTTTAGACTGTTTCAACAAGATTTCCTTAACAATTAAATGTGCATATGAGACAAAGAATGTAGTCAAGGATGGATTCAAGTTCTTGGATCGAACAACTGGAAAAATATGTAACTGCCATAATCTGTGATAAAGAAAAGTAATGATGGGACACCTGTGGGGGGCGGTGAGGTCAACTTCAACCATATAAGAAAAGAAATGGGGGGTCCATGATCAATACCATGTTTATTTTTCTTTAATCCTCGCTTGAGGATAAGTTTCTCAATTGATTTTGGAGAGAGATGCCTTGACCGAGGACTGAAGCCACAAACTTCTGGTTACTGGATGACAGTTCAACCAACTGAGCCACCCAGCCAGGGCTCAATACCATCTTTAGGCAAGACAGTTCCAAATCTACACCTCCCTCCAGGTAGGAATTTGTGCATATATTTCCAACATCATATTGAATTTTTCTTCACTAAAAATCTACAACCACCTTTAGTTCTCTGTATTCAAAAAAAAAAAAAATCAGTGCTTACTCTCTCAACCATGTTCCTCCTCTGGTTTCCAATATTTCTTTAAAAGGAAAGAAAAAAATCAGAAATAATGACAAGATTATTTCCTTCAAATTTCAGCTAAAGCACTGTTACTGTCTCAAATTTTTCATAGCCCTTGCCCCAATTTGGTTTGAATCCATGTTTCTATGCTCCCACAATACCCACCATGTGTCCCCTTAACACTTTTAAGATCCAACAATTAGTATCATGTCTATGTAAAAGGTTTAATGCATGGACCATTCATATCAGTGCTGCTGGAATTAACCACTCTGGTTTATGGAGTTGAGGTTTGGTTGCGAGGGATGGTAAGAAAGATGAACAGAGAACGAACTAGATTGGTTAGAAATAATACTGGGAAGTCCCTTCTCTTGGGATTGAGTGCACAGAGCAGCTGCAATATCCCTGGCTGTCACTCCAGCTGTAACTTTCCAGCTCCATGTCTGGGAAGAAACCCAAGGTGCCTGATTTTTTTCTCACTCTGTGCCATATGGATGTCATGTGGGAAGCTTATTTCACTCCAGCTCGCTCGCCTCAAACACGTTTTGTTCCTGACTTCTTTCATCCACATCACAGCTCTGGTTCCATAGCTGAGCTTTGACCGCCTGTTCCAGTCCTTCGGCTTGGATCCCCAAATCCTGGTCTTCCCCAAACCTCCTCTCTTCTTCTACGCAGAGAATCGCTCCTCCACCGCCCACCTTCTCACATGCACCTCAGCTCTGATCCTACTGAAGACAATCACAGCCAACGATTCATGAGGCTTGAATGGGACACTAGCGTTCATAGAATACAAAAAAATACTTTAAATGTCAGTTCACTAATGTCTTGGTGAAATTTCCTGGTGAAAATCTAGTGGTTAATAAACTATATTTCAACTGTGTTTATGTCTGCATTTTCAGAAACATTTCTACTGTATAGCACTTTTTTTGTATTATGACTTAAGATCATAAAGGAGGTATCAAATATTTCCCAATATTAATGTTGATTATATGAAAACAATAAATTTAAGTTTTCAAACAAATTAAAATTTGGAGTACATGCCACTGGAAGCTTAGCAAATGATTATCCCAAAGGGGAAATATGTAGATGTTCTCTTAAGCACTAAGTACATATTATTTCTGATTGTAAACTATCATACACACATATATACAAAGAACTATGAGGCTCCAGGGAAAATAATATTGAATTACTTATTGATATACAATCACAACACATGTTGGGGACTGATGACGACCTCCTAAGCTTCTATCATTGTAGAGCACACAAATCATGCTGAGCAGTCCCAAGGGCAAACACTTTAGTAATGCATATTGTCACCTGAATACTTTTGCTTTAGGCTATAGTTATCTCACATGAAATGTTCAGTTAATGATGTACATTTCCAACACTGATTCATCTGCTTTTAATTGGTCAGATGGGGTATCTATGTTATCTGAAAACCCCACTGGAAAATTTGAAAACTTTGCTTATAAAAGATTTCAGTTAACCAGACATAAGTATCAATTGATGGATTAGCTTTAAAATGAGAGAACACATTGATAAAACTTATAAGCTATCATATATATAAACTTAAACAAAAACTTTAAAGAAAAAAATGATAATTTTGAATAGTAGTATTATAATAACATGTCTCTATTCTTTTGCCTGCTAAAGACTGTTTGGTACAAAATATATCTCATGAGTCAAGCATGCCACCTTTTGGGAATTACTGACTTATAGTAAAATAATCATAAGTAATTTGCATTAAGAAAATCTTCAGTTTATTTTTTATTTGTGATGAATTAAACACTAACAATTTTATTTTTAAAGTGCATTTTTGTGCTATATTGAACATTGTCAAGTTCTCTAAAAAATATCTTAGTAATCATATGTTATGCTTTCCCAAGATGCCAAAGAAAAGCTTTTTTAAAAATGTTCACCCAAATCGTAATAGATTTTCCCATTGCATCACAGTTTAGAAATTTAGTGATAATTACCTTACATTATGGTTTTGCTAGGGCACCATGTTTTAATTCCAAACTATAAATATACACACAAACACCTAAAACACTGGTCTGTGGATTACTAAAAATACTTTTTACGTGTGCATGGGGCTTTAATATGTAGATCTTTCTCACACACAGATACACACAATGTTTATCATCTAAAACTCCTAATGACTTCATGAAGAACACTGTTCTCATAATAAAAGATGAGAAGTATAATTCTCAGAAAACTCAAAGAAAGAAGAGGTCTAAGCAAAAATCACCTTTTTTCACAATGTACAGAAATGTGGGATTTATTTTTAAGTTCTGACACATTCTGCAAAACTACAGAGAAGGAAGATAAAGATAACCATCTAGGAGTCATAAGAACAGTCAGCGTCCACAGTCATAAAAAGTAACTGAATGTGCAAGTCAGTGTAATAAAGAAGGAAATAAACCTGCTTCTTTAGTCACATGTGAAGGAAATTGAGAAGTGACCTATTCATAGCCTTGAGGTTCATCAAGATTTGCTTTTATGCAACTGACTGATGAATCTCAGAGGAAAGAAATGGGGGGGAGTTAACCAAAGAATTTATATGCATATATGGACACAGACAATAGTGTCATGAAGGCCTGGGGAGGGGGCAGGAGCAGGCTGGAGGGGTCATTGGGGATGAGAAAGGGAACATCTGTAATACTTTCAACAATAAAGATAAATTTTAAAAAGAATGGCTAGTCAGGCAATGAATATTGTTCTTTTAGTCATGCCAAGGGGTTGCTGCAGCATTGCACTATGAAATCAGCTACAAAATAACTATATTAGTAGAACATTACTACATAGCATAATTAACAACCAACCACTTAAATTCATACTTATGTCCAGACATACTTACACACACCATCCCATACATACATACATGTGTACTCGTCTCCATAAATACTTTTTAAAAACCTGATAATTCATCTGTTCAGATTCAACTTTTCTTTGAAGGAGCAGATGGGTGAGGTATGACCAGAAAATGCCTATGAGTTAAGAGCCTGTTTTCTAGTTTGTGTTTAATGAAGTCTTAGGACATACAGGATAGGACAAATGTACTGCCTTTATTTTATAGTTAGAGAAGGCAAACCTTAAAAAGAAGAAATGATTCAAGTTATATAGCTACAAGATACTTGACAAGTCCAATTGGAACTAAATATTAACTCATCAATTTTAAGGAGAAATTTGATGAAACATGGATATTCAAAGAAGTCCTTTGTGGTTATCACAATTCTTAATCCACTGGGAAGGAAGGTGAAACTCAGAAAGTTTAATTGAGTGTTTAGTATTCTATATACAAGGTGTCCAAAAAATGCATACACACTTTGAATAATTATCAATTCCAATGGGTTAAGTCTGAAAATAAAGAAGTATCTGTTGATCAAAAATGTGTGTGTGTGTGTGTGTGTGTTAGAGGCCCAATGTATGAAATTTATGCACTTGGGGGAGAGGGGCTGTCACTCAAGGCTGGCCTCTTGCAATCTGGGAGCCCTTGGGGGATGCCTGACTGCTGGCTTAGCTGCGGCAGAGGTGGGAGAGGCTCCCACCACTACCGCTGCACTCACCAGCCATGAGCCCAGCTTCTGGCTGAGTGGTACTCCCCCTGTGGGAGCACACTGACCATGAGGGGACAGCTCCTATGTTGAACATCTTCTGCCTGATGGTCAGTGCATGTATAGTGATCAGTTATTCCACCATTTGATCAATTTGCATATTAGCCTTTTGGCTAGTTGTGTTTCCAATATACCATAATAACTCACTCTCAAAGTATAGAATGCTACCTTTTTATCTAGTATAACAGAGGTGGGGTGAAAATATTTACTCCCCTAAATTATGTAAAAATATCTTGGATTTTGAGATCATGTACACTATGAATTAATATAAGAATCAAAAAATAAGCACATAAAAATAAAAATGTATAAATAAGACATTTCACATATGTTCATATTAGGATGAACTTAAAGCTATAATTTAAGTAGTTTTTTACCTGTTCCTTTACCCATTAGGTTGCTTACAGTTAAGCTGTTAACTGATATGCTCCTTTGTCTCTGCCTCTCTCTGGACAGAAGATAATACAGGAAATCAACTGAGAGGTTTTATCATCTAGGTAACTTTTCCTCACAACTATTTTACCACAATAAAAATATCTCAGTGAGGCAACCATTGTACCAATAGAAGTGTGTACAGACTTTTATTTTCAGGGAAGAGCACTACTTGTCATGGATGGGAGTTAAAGGGAGGTGGAATGAGAGGTGCTCTCAACAATCATCCAGTGAAGAGCTGGGGTAGAGCAGGTCTCTGTCTACATCAATTCTACTGAGCACCAGCTAGTAGCCTTCAAAAGAAAGGAATCTCTAAGTGGAAATACTTTGTATGTAAATCTGTGAAGGATCTCTCTTGTCTGCCTGCCTACGTTTTTACAAATACACTTAAAAATGGCCTCTCATATTGAATGACATGTTAACAATTGCTGAATAATGCAAAATAAATAACAGAAGCTCTGCATTATAAAGCTCTTTGCCACGGATTATCTTGTATACTGTAGTACTTTAATGTTCTTTAAGAAAAAGAATGCAGAAATTCAGATTCCCAGATTTCCCAAATATCACTAAAAACTTCTAAAGATAAAAACAAGACCAAGATATGCATGGCTACATGGAATAGACTGACAGATATCAGAGGGGAGGAGTGAGAGGGGATGGATAAAAGAAGATGAAGAAATTAGCCAAGACCATATAAGTATAAACCATAGACACAGTCAACAGTGTAATGACAGGCAGAGGGAGAGAGGGATGGCGGCTAGGAGAAGGTGGACAAAGGTTGGGGATCAGATTGGGGACATCTGTAATAGTGTCAACAGTTTTTTAAAAAGTTAAAAAAAATAAAAATAAAAATGAATACACTAAAAAAAATGACCCAAGGTGCAGATATCTGGAAACAGCATTTCGGTCTTTTTTTCTTTTTAAAAATTTCTTTATCTTACTTCTTCTACCTTAAATTAGAGGCCATATACTGTTAAAAATATTAAAATTAGACTCACTTCCAAACTATCACCTCTATGCGCCTGAATTTCCTCACTATATTTAATCTCCATCTAGCTGATTTTAATGAACACTTGGTAGAATAACGTATATAAAAGTGCTGTAAAGCAATTTTTATTCAAAAAAGCTAAGTAAAGCAAGAACTCTGCAAATAAATAACAGTAATTTAAAGGCCATGATCTCTAGTTTACATATATTAATTTCAGCACATGAAAGTTTTTAGTGTAGGAAATTTTCTATATTCTTTTTCCAAAAAAATAGAGCAATATAGTTACTTCATTTCAAATTGCAGCTTCCCCCATTACAACCAGATTCCGAAAGGTGAACTGAATAGCAGATCTACAGTAGTGTGCAATGTATGAATGTACCCTTATCAAAAAATAATCAATGACACAATAATTTATTCCTTCTTTCTCCTGTTCTCAACATGGTTCCATAATGTAAGAAATAACATAATAGCCTTTACCAGCGGTTCTTAACCTGTGGGTCGCGACTTCTTTGGGGTCGAACGACCCTTTCACCGGGGTCGCCTATATACATCCTGCATATCAGATATTTACATTATGATTCATAACAGTAGCAACATTACAGTTGTGAAGTAGCAACAAAAATAATGTTATGGCTGGGGGTCACCACAACCTGAGGAACTGTATTAAAGGGTTATGGCATTAGGAAGGTTGAGAACCACTGCTTTAGACCTTCTTGCATTGGCTTTGAGACACAGGAATACCTCTGCCCACACAGGCCATGCTCATTATCATTGGAGAAGGCCACAGGTCTCAAGCACCTGCATTCATGTCCCAGAGGGTGGCCCAGGAGTCATCATCCCAAGAGGCTGATAGCCTCTGTGTCCTAGGATGATTGATACAGAATTAAGGAATTTTCTGTTTTCATAATAATGCTAGCCTTTTATGTAATGATTTCTCTTTTTATTTCTATTTAACTTCTTCTCTTTGCAAAATTTCCAAGAGCACATTCTGTAAGTTTTCAAGCCTCAACAGTAAGCCTTTAAGTTGAATTTAATTCCGTTTATTTCTATACAAGTATCTGTTGTAACTAAGCGTGGCCAGGACACTCCTAGTTGCCAGGCGTAAATGGTATGGGAGCAAAAAAGATTCCCTGATTCCTGTAATTTAGTCACTAAATAAAATCTTCTAGCACTTGCTGTCCTGAAACATAATTGTAATTTGGGACAACATCTGCAGAGTGCTTTTGGGGAGTCCATTTAGATTTAAATGCCTTAAGTAGTGAGATTAATATCCATGATTTTAAAGTAAATGTATTTATACTAATTTGCCCCAGGAAGCATAGCATAAGAAAGCATCTAAGTGTCTCAGGTTAGCAAAATTGTGCATGAAAATTTCAGTCACACCACACATGAGCTCTGTGTCTTCTGACAAATGATCCAACCTGTCAAAGCCTTGGTTTTCTCATCTGGAAAATGAAAGTACTAAATAGTATTTACCATAGCCATTTGTCGTATAACAAAAGAATTTGTATCTACCTGTCTCTGGCACATAGAAATGCTTAAAAAATATTATCTATTGTTGTTATTATAAACTGGTGCATGAAATTCATGCAAGGACCTTGGCCTCCACCGGCACAACAGCTGCCTCTGCCTCAGCCCCTGCCCACTGCAGCTTTGTCTGGAAGAAAGGATGTCTGGAAGGATGTCCAATCTAATTAGCATATTACGCTTTTATTATTCTAGATAACATGAGTGCTCATAGAGGGCAAAATGACAGTATACCATTTTATTTTAATCTGTAGATCACAGGTTTATCAAGGGAACTCCCTAAAGATAATAAAGATTTTTCTGCTTTGGTTATGGAGGGGGAGGAATGGCTTTTTTCCAGGTACTTTTGCTCCATAGATGCTTTCTACTGGATGCAGTACAACAGTGCAAAAGACTTCAAATATTCCTTAGGAAGACAGAAGTCATGCTCAGTTGAATTGATGAGGCAGGTCCAGTGGAACCTCTGAGCTGTCAGCTGGCTGTCTGCGTTCTCTGCCACAGTCCTTGTCCTCTTTCTGAGGGGAGGAGAATGCCCTCTGCATGCTCAGCGAGATCCTGGGAGTGGCAGGTGCACACTGATGGAAGCATGGGTGAGAACAACTTAGCTAAGGAATACTGTCAAAATTCAACTTGTTACCGGAAACTCAGTACTGACCTCCCAGTCAATGTTTTAGAACACCTAAGAGCCTAAGTGTAGAGGTAGCTTCCTGTATCACCTCACCCTTGCCTGGGCTACTGCAAAAAAAAAACGAATTTTATTCTTTCTGAAGTCTGTATTCTGCTACATCCCATGAAAACAATCATCCTATCTAATAAAAGAGTAATATGCAAATTAACCATCACTCCAAGACAAATATGGCGGCGCCCATAGAGGTGGGGCAGGACGCTGGCGGCATCACTCTAGCAACATGAGCCAAGCAGGCATTACCTCAGCAACCACTGAGCAGGTCACACTACCCTGCAGCAGGCAAGCACCACCAGCAAGCAGCCCGCAGTGGGGCCTGCTGGCCGCCATGGCGATCAGGAGCAGGAGAGAGAATGCATGGGCTGCCGGTGGGCCATTCACACATTCGGGGGCCTGCTCCTGGCCACCACAGCAATCTAGAGCAGGAGAGCCCAGTGGGCTGCCACACATTCGGAGGCCTGCTTCCAGTCGCCACAGCAATGGGAGCAGGAGTGCGAACACGCAGGTGGCTGGCGGGCAGCTGTGTTTGGGGGCCTTCTCCTGGCCGCCACAGCCATCGGGAGCAGGAGAGCCCCCTGAGCTGCCATGCATTCGGGGGCCTGCTCCTGGCCACCACAGTGATGAGAAGCAGGAGAGCCCCGCAGGCAGCCCACATTCAGGGGCCTGCTTCCAGTCACCGCGGCAATGGGAGCAGAAGCGTGAATAGGCAGGTGGCTGGTGGGTAGCCCGCGTTCAGGGGCCTGCTCCTGGCTGCCACAGCCATCTGGTGCAAGAGAGAATGAGCAGGCGGCCCATGGGCAGCCCACAGCAGGGCCTGCTTCTGGGTCACCGGGACGATCCGTGAGCAGGCAAGCGTGGCCAGCAGGCAGCACCCAGCCCTGGCCACAGCCCAAAGGAGAAAACAACATGCAGGAGAGGCCAGGAGCCTGAGAGATCAACACAGAGGGGTGCCTGCTCTGAGCCTCCATGGTGTGGCTGGGAGCAGGCCCCCAGCAGACAGACAGACAGACAGACAGACACACACACACACACACACACACACACGGGGTGCCTTCATCCAGCCTCCGATGCAGCTGGGGCAGGCCCCCAGTGGGGACACATACATGGGGCGCCTGCTCTGAACCTCTGCAGTGATTCTGGGGTCAGGCCCCAGTGGGGGGACACACACACACACACACACACACACACACCTGCCAGATTGTGGCCACCAGCAGGACATCCACTGAGGGGTCACAGACTGTGAGAGGGGGCAGGCTGGGCTGAGGGACCTCCACCCTCCCCTGTGCATGAATTTCATGCACCGGGCCTCTAGTTCTATATAATAAAAGCATAGTATGCAAATTGTCCTTTGACTGGGAATTGTCTGTGAGTTCAACCATGGGGTGGGGGAGGTCAGGGGAAGGAATGGAGCACCTGGCTGGCAGCTAGCAGCCAGTAGGGACCCTACCAGTGCACACATTTCATGCACTGGGCCTCTAGTCCTATATAATAAAAGCCTAATATGCAAATCAAACAAAAGGCAGGACAATTAGTGGAATGATCAGTCGCTATGATGTGCACTGTCCACCAGGTGGCAGATGCCAAATACAGGAGCTGCCCCTATCCCATAGGTCCCAGGCCAGCCAAAGTGTGCCAGCGCCCGCCCCCCCCCATCACCCCACCGGTTGCCCCACAGAGGGAAGGAACTGGTGGCGGCAGCAGGGGCCAGGGCCAGCCAGGGAGTGGGCAACAGCAGGACTGGGGCTAGCTGGCAAGCGGGCCGGTGCCACCCCCCAATTGCCCCACTGCTGGTCGCCTCCTGTAGAGGGTGGCAACTGGTGGCAGTGGTGGGGTGTGGGGCTGGCAAGCAGGTGGCGACAGGCAGGCCAAGGCGGGTGCCAGTGGAGGCCCCCCAATCACCCTGCTGGTCACCACACGGATTGGCCCTGATCACCAGCCACACCTAGTTGAGTGTATAAAAGAAACATAGTCAACCTAAATATGCATCTTGTATTATTAAAGTATAGCAAATTCTGTAGAAGACTGAAAAATAATTTAATAATTAAAAATAAAATGGGAGACAACAAAAGTGATCCTTTCAAGCCACTTTTACATGAACATATACAACAAAAGTGGTTGCAGGCTTATTTTGTGGGCTTAGTCATTATCACATTCTTTCTCTGAACCATCTACTGCAAACTCCGAGCAAAGCTACTAGGAAGATTGTAGGGCCCCTTCTCAATTACAGTCGGTATGAACTGACATAGTGTGCTCAAAACAGGAAGTGAAACAAGGAGGTAAAATGAAAATGAATCATTGGTGTTCTCCAAATTGCTTCTTTTGTAATAATGGCTTATCAATGCTATCATTTTAAAACAAAAAGGTGGAATAAATTGAAGAGTTAGAGCAGACCATAAAATAAAACGGGGAGTTTAATAATCTCTTGCTTTTCCTTTAGCCATAGAAAATATACTTTATGGATACATAAAAACATTCTGATAATAGAGATTACTGCTGCTATGTATTATTCATGTGGCAATGGGTTCACAGGATACCTCTACGTCGACTGAAACAGTCTAAGTAGGAGGAACCAACTTCAGAGTACACCGTCTTTTAGGCCTCCAAAGTAATGAAGACCCGGAGACTTCCCTTTCAAGGTATTTGTTCTGCACAATTGAGAATGTAGTTTCTTTCCTTCATTAGGCACTCCGCGTGAGACCGGCTAAATCACAGGCTACGGAAATAGAGACTTCTTTGTACTCATAGTCTCAGATGTTCAGAACAGTTTCTACACTAGTGGTTTCCTCAACCATATGCTGCCCAATCCACCCATGTCCTAGCAGCTGTGCTCCACAGTTTCCACTTTTGTTACAATAGGACTACATTTCCCAAAGAAACAATAGCCCAGTCAGATATCCCAACATTACGAGACCCCATTCCCTAAAATGTACTTGTGTGTATCCGCATCCATACTAAAGGGCACTCCTTTATATCATAGCTCAGCGTAACTGCCAAGAACACGTAGCTGAACTTAATTATTCTTAGCTAATACCGGCATGAAAGCAGTAAAATTTTTATAACATAAAAACACTGAAACACTGAAGAAAGTTTTATGACATGAAAACATGAAGAAACATTGAAATAAATAGCAAAGTCAGATCAATGATATTCAACATTTCCGTAATTTATGAAATGGGAATAGGAATAAAATTCAATTTGGCATCCCTATGTATGATGAAGACAGATGTGAAAAACATAAAATCATGCAAAGCAAAAGGCCCAAGATTAAGGACACCAGAAAAAATGGATGAAAGTATTTCTGTTTTGATCAGATTTATTGTGTGTGAAGTTGTGCCACAGAGAAAGTCAGGTAGTACATCACAAAATGTATATTTTTTCTGTTGAAATGTTGATAAGTAATACTTACAGGAAAATTTTCCTGGGATTGAGCAATAGGAGGGTTTAAAATCTTGAACACTAACAGACTGAATCATACATAGACAGATTAGGGAAGTATTTTCATTATAAACTATTCACCACCAAGTCCAACCCACCAGAGATTTTCTATTAGATGGTTCACATGGTAATTCCTTCATAGGCTTTGAGCTAATACTTTCAATTAGACAATAATGGTGAAATGCAAGCTCTAGATAACTGTTCTCAAACTGTAACAGGAATTGCCTTGTAAAGGCAGCAGCTATCAACATTACTACTTAACATTAGAGACATTAACCAGAGCAATTAAACAAGAAATAACAAGTATAAGAATTGGAAAGAAGAGTTAAGTTGCCTTTAGTTGTAGGTGACATAATAATAGACCTAAATCTCTAACTATTGTATATAAACACAATAACCAGTTGACAGAGATTATCAAGGGAACCTCTTGATAGTGTGGAAATATAATCCACAAATGTAAATAACATATGAGGAAGAAAATCCTCTGAATCATTATTTGAAATGGCAAAACACTTCAAACACACTGAGCCTATTGAAAAAGACTGTATGAACAAACTTTGGAACAGGTAGAAAATGGAGAACTATGAAAGCCTAAAACAGAAAGAGATAGGAAAACTTTATGTACAAATATAAAGAGATCTCCAGGATAAGATACCAAATTGATATGCAGAACAGAACATACAAGTGTGCTAATTTTCATGTTGGAAAGGAAGTAAAATAGGAATGTGCACACACACACACACATTTGATTTTGCAAAAAGTACCAAGAACATGTACAAAGCTGGAGTTAATATAGATGGAACTCAGATTTCTCAGAGAGTACCTTTCACATGGTTTTGACATTTCAGCTAGTTAAATATTTTACATATTTTTAAAAAATCAAAGTAACAGAAGGTCCTTTAGTCATCGTCCATTTATAAAATCCACTGGCTAGCTTAAGGTTTCCTAACTTACAATAAATCAAGAGTCAATTAATAGAGGTTAGAAAGCTACTTTTCAAATAAGTGCCATGCTGGTATAGACAGTTGGACAGCAATAAATCTAAGGCATGTGGCAACTTTAAAACAGTAAGATATGCTTTATTAAGAAGTACAATATTGCCTACTTGTCATTTCCATTTCTCATAAAACATTAATATGATTGTGGTGTATTTTGCAATTACTAAAATTCAAAGATGTTAAATATCCAGTTAGAAAAATACATTCACCCCTGAAGCCATCAGCCACATGAATGGTGTAGAATATGTTAATTACCCCTGAAAGGTTCTTCATTAAATAGCATTTCCCCCAAATAAACCATTTTCTATTGTTACATATTAGTGTTGCCTCTTCTTGAATGTCACATAAATGTTATTTTTCATGTCTGGCTACTTTTGCTCATATAATGATTTTTTGATACTAATCATGGTCATTGAGTACATCAGTAGCTGTTATTTACTGGTATAAAGCTGAGTGGTATTACATTTTATTAGCATAGCACTACTTGTTTATCCATTCTTTCACTGATGATAATTTTAGATTGTTTCTACTTTCCGGCTCTCTGAAATGGTGGTTATAAATGTATTTTTACTTGTCTTTTTTGTGAATTTGTGTTTTTGTTTCTACTAAGTAAACACTTAGATGTGCAATTTATAGTCAGAGGGGGACTGTATGCTTGTTGGTCAAAGTAAACAAATTTCCAGTTATAAATGAATTCTGGGGCTCTAACATACAGCATGGTGAATATACTAGTTCTTAACAATACTGTATAGTTGAAAGTTGCTGAGAAAGTAACTCTTAAATGTTCCCACTATAAAAAATATGGTATTTATATGAGGCAGTGGATGTATTAACTAACCTTATTATGGCAATCATTTTACAGTGAAAGGCAGTGAAAATTTAAAATAATGCGACAATTTTAGCAATTCTAGTGTGCCCTGCATTTCCTTTTATTTTAATTTACACAAAACGGATGACATTAAATTGAACCATTTTTTGTGCTTATTGGCCATTTTGTGAATTTTTGTTGTCTTTTCATAATTGATCCGTAGTTCTTTACAGAGTCCAGATATTCTTGGTCAAATATATGTAATGTGAAAAATTTATTCTATGGCTTGCCTTTTTCATTCTCTTAATGGATTTTTCTGAAGAGTAGAGTTGTTGTTGTTTTGTTTAATTAAATCCAATTTATCTTGTTTTTATCTATATGGCCTATGCTTTTGGGGCCTTTGTTTTGAAATATTTAACTAGCTCAAGTCCCAGAAAATATTTTCCTGAATTTTCTTCTAGAGATTGTTGAGTTTAAGATTTTATATTTGGTCTAGATACCATCAAGACTTAATTTCTGTGTATGGTATGAGATAAGGATAAGCTATTTTTTCAATATAGCCATCCGGTTTTCTAAGTCCAGAAGCTGAAATAATTTTCCTTTCGCTATTAAATTGCATCTGTGCTTTGTTGAAAGTCAACTGACCACCTAAGTGCAGGTCTAATTCTGGACCCTATTCTGTTGTCTTGGCCTGTTTTTTTTATCCTTGTGCCTATATCATACTGTCCTAAATAATGTAGCTTTATGGTAAGTCTAACACTGTGAAATTGTATCAACCACTGTCCACCCAGGATTATAAGAAAACTTGGAAAACATTTCTCTCCTTCAACCTTCAAGCTCCTCTAATATAAACTTCCATAGACATGAATTGACGTGCATGAGGGTACGTTAAGGGTAATGAATGAGAACAAGGTCTTCAGAGACCAATGGATCTAACTTAGAATCCTATTGCACAGGCAATATTTTTAAAATATATTTTATTGATTTTTTTACAGAGAGGAAAGGAGAGGGATAGAGAGTTAGAAATATCGATGAGAGAGAAACATCAATTAGCTGCCTCCTGCACACCCCCCACTGGGGATGTGCCCGCAGCTAAGGTACATGCCCTTGACTGGAATCGAACCTGGGACCCCTCAGTCCACAGGCCAACACTCTATCCACTAGGCCAAACCGGTCAGGGCCACAGGAAATATTTTTATGCTATTTAAATGTCATTTTCCTTACCTAATAACATAGGGATCATATTACCTAGCAAAAAAATTGAGAGGTTTAATAAGATACCCCGTATGAAGTACCCAATGAAGTATTTGACATACATGAAGTAAGCTTAGAATAACATAGTTAGCTATAAACACTATTTTCAGAGGAACTCAAAGGAAGGGATTCTTTGTAGAAAAAGAAAAAAAGAGACAATATTGACTGACTGTCCTATTTTGTTTGTTCATATTAACAATTTCTATATCTTATCAATTATTTAAAATATAATATTTTATCTGTTTATGATAAAACATTATATTCTTAGATATTACTAATTATTGATTGCTTTTATAATATGTATAACTATGTTCATGGTTTTTTCACTATGTGGTTAAAATATAAGAACTTCACTATTATGCACAAACCTTTAAAATGTTTTCTCTTAGTTCCAAGTTTGCCAGAACATAAAATGAAAGAAGCATGCATATCTTTATCAGAAGGAAACAGCAATGTTACTCAAAAGTATTTTCCCAATAGGTTTACTCTTTCATTACCATGTAATTAACCCCACTTCAAGAATCCTATTGTGAATTCTTTTGCAGCAGCAAATTAAACATTTGACTTGCAGACTATTTTGTTCCTGTGAAAGTGACTATCACGTCATTAGAATACAGGCAAGCAATATTGTGAGTAATGAAGAGTTTTCGGAGGAATTTTCAGTGAATCCAAAAGATCTGCCCTGGGAGAAAATACTCTATATTTCAATTGTCTCGCTGTAATCTCTAGCACAAAATCCATCAAAATCTAATAAAGTGGCTTCATTAGCATGATCATCACCTTATTAATAATGTACTGGTTGCCAAAGGTACTGATGGGATTATCATGCATCATTCCAAGCATAAAAGAACATTGTTGTGATGTTCATTAAGGTGAACACCACAGTAGTCAAATCTGTAGTAAAGAAATTCGATATCTTTAAAAAAATACTTGTATAAGTAGGTGTCCGGCCATTTATTAATAAACCATCATTCCACATTGGATATTTTTCTAGGAATTTGCAATTCATATCTAAAAGGACTTCAGGACAACCATTTTGACATCTTGAAAATATGCAAATATATTTTCCTGATCAAAAAAATCTATATTTAAGAATTTTTATACTATGACCTATTTTAGTCAAACAACCAAAAATTAGCAAAATCGGTGTCAATGTGTGATATTAAAATTTTCATCCACAGAAAATGAGGTTCTCAGTGGACATTAGAATAGTGATAATGCCCATTCACTGAGAATCTGGAGAGTGGAGGTAACTAGGCTACAGAGACTGATACGGAACACAGACCTGCAGTGCCTAGGCCAATAATTAAGATGTGATCCTGGAACACACCTGGGGGGAATGGAAGTGGGTGGATTTCTCCTCTAATCATCTGCATTATCTTATATGTCGTCATTTTATATTGAAGTCATTATTTTATAGATAGGAATGTCCTTCACCTTCTCATGTGATGCTGCTACAGCTTGAAAGGCAGGCACAACCCAGCTGCCCACCTACACTGACCTTTCATAAGACACGCTGAGTTAGTTCAGTGAACAGCAGGCTCCTTTCAGCAGGCTGACTGCAGCATGGCTCCAATGGGGCTGCACCATCTACTAATTGGCAACCTTACTCTGTGAACTAAACCTACAAAAGATGGCGAGTGAGGTTCCTTCCCAATTAAACAGAATTCTATCCCCAGAGACATCGCCCCATTGTTCTAGTGCTAAACTACAGTACCTGGAAAAGGGAAGAAAAAAAAACCCTGGATTTAAGCAAAGTAGAAGTTCTGAGCAATCTGACTCAGCAGTGTTTGGATGAGGAGTGAGAAACGGAAGTGGTGGTTTGTAGGGCTGCCATTCATTTGTCTGAAATAAAAGCCTGTGTTGAATGGCTACATATTTATTATTTAGGAAACTGAAGTACTCAGAGCCCAACTAGAGAAACTGTGTTAAACACGAAGATTTCACACCCTTTACATACCATTCTTGTCCTATAAAAGAAAATATAGACAATGTGACCCTTTTTAAAACTGAATTTATTTAGATGACACTGCTTAGTAAAATTATATGGATTTCAGGTGTACAATTCTACAATACATCATCTGTATATTGTATAGTGGTTTACCACCCCTAATTAAGTCTCCACCCATCACCATTTATCTCCCCTTTGCTTTCTTCTACCTCTCCCAACTCCCCTTCCCTCTGACAACCACTATACTATGGTCTGTGACAATGTGATCTTTTTCTAACCAAAGAAGGTGTGATGCATATCATAGGCTCTGGATTATACTTTTTATCAGGAAAAATACATAAGAAGGAATTATTCCTTCCTAAGAAAAAGTTCCATATATTGCTTAGCTTTAATAAATGTTTAAGGCATCTGCCCCAGAAATTTGATGCATCATTTTCAACTGGAATCTTTTAAAACTTTCTAGTTCATCAGGTGTTCAATCTTATCTGCTCTATTAATTATTCAATGCCTTATCAGCATGAACTTGGGGTGTCCACAAAGACACAACCATATGCTAAAGTGCAGAGACATCTACTAAAGAGAAGAATGCCTTTGCAATCAATAACTTCAAGACAAAAAAACTTGGCAAATCTTAAGGAGAACAGAGTATATCAATAGTGAAACAGGGATTACTTTATAGTCTTGGATTAATGGAGTGAAACGGAGAAAAATCAAACACAAATTTAGTTGTGTCAGTCTCCTACAATACATGGTAAACTTCCTAGCTTTGGAGATAGAAATATTCTATGGCTTTCATTTAATCCACTTTATAATAGCTACCTGTTCCTAAATATTTGTTCCTGAACCATAACCCTGAAATCTACCTGTAATAACTACCCGTAATAATATGTGAGGTTTGCATAATTAAAAGAATCTGAACATTTTGTCCAACTGTAAAATATGTGGTTCTCATTGTTGAAAATCTGTGATATTCTTAAATTCCTTTTTTAAAATAAAATCTATGAAACCACAAGAAACATCAAAAGGGTATAATATAGGTAATATGTTTTCAACTAATCACAGTGTCATTGTGCTCTCCATTAATCTACTGATCTTGAGGTGAACAACATTCTTAAAGGCTAACTACTCCTAAAATAAAATGTAATCATGTAGAGTTAGTAGTTCTAAATTCCATTCAGTTTTGCAACCACTAACCAACAAACTGCATGATCGGAATTACATATTAAACATTACATTCTGTCCTATATATTGAAAGAGCAATTGATGGATACAAACTTGTGCCCGCCTATGCTGTTTACCCCATTCGAATAGATGGCGTTATGTTTACCTGTTTTCAAAAATTGGTATCCCGGCGCTTTCTATTTCTGCAGAGCCTGTGAGGTTCTTATACACTAATTTTCAGATGTGGAAACCAGCCTTGGAGGCAACCTATGGGATTCCTTTCCCAGGTCTTTGAAAAAAATAGAATTATATTGCTGAGGGACCATGCTCATTGCTAGGTGAGCACAGACAACATGCTTGAGAACTGCCTAACACGCAGAGGGGAACGATTCTCATTTCTCTGTGAAACTCCACCGGGAAAACAGCATAGGAGCAGTGTTTCTCACTGTATTCATTCCATCCCAAGGACACAGTCAGGCTTCCGTTCTTTTCTACGCGAGGGATGTTTTTCTTTCTCCTGGGTATAGCTGCCACGCTCTCTAGCTGAATGGCCAATATCTGCTCTCTTTCCTTCCTTACTATAGCATCCAGTTGGGCCTGGGATAGCAACGTGCCCAGCAGATGTCCTGTATTTTCTAGTGTCGTTTGGAAATAATGGCGGCCATGTGACACCATTCAGGTCAGAGATATGTAAATAGATTCCCTGGGTGCAGCTTTCACCAACAGTCCCAAGTGAGATGCAGGTGGTGACTCCTCTGCATTGTTTTTCTTGCTCTGATCATGGACACTGAGGTTAGAAAAGCAGCTGCTTTCTTTCAACCATGAAAAACGAACAACAGCATCTGAGAGTTTGAGTTTCTGAAACAATGCCATCATTGCCTACTTGTGGATGTATTTGGTAGTGTAACTGTTTGTTTGGGGGTTTTCTATGATAAACAGCTAATACAAATTCTAACTTACGTAAATAAATTCATCAATTGTCTTCCATTCCTTACCTATTCCCAACCCCTTAGGCTTTAGAAAAATCATCTGGAGACTTTCATTATGTCCTTTTCTTCCTTCTATTAAAGAGAAAGCACACAGGTCCAAATAGTGCTAAAGACCAGGACACCAAATCTAGTTTTAACACCTGACCTAATTGTTGTTTCAACCTCCCTCAGAAACATAATCTGAATCAATTTTCCAGTCAACATCAATGAGCTAATCTGTCATGTGGGACTTCTCCACGCCTTCCCCATAAAAAGACAGTCTGCCTGATAAAACCCTTACCATTTCTTTCCCCCTCCTCCTCCCCAAGAAAGTCCTCCTCGTCTAAAAGTCCTTCTTATTTGTTAGTAGCTCCCTTGCCCCAACCTTCCTACAAAAAACCTTCCAACTAGGAGCATCCTTCTTTCTAGTGTTTAGATAGGATACTGCTTGATTCATGAAACAGCTAATAAAGCCAATTAGATCTTCACATTGACTTGGCTGAATTTTATTCTTTAACACTTTAAATTCAAAGTCATTTTTATTTTCATTCTTTCTCTATAGTCATGCCTAGTCTCACCATTCCATGGCTGCAGTTTTAAGTCAAAAATTTGTTGATGGAAAAGATGATAAGAGTAAAATTCAGAGCAGAAGATAAGGATTTATGAGACGTAGGAAATAAACATAATAAAATTAAATGATGTAAATACCTTCACTATATTCCCTTTATAATAAATTGACACAAAATATGGGTCAAACTTTAATAAAAGCAAAGTAACTTACCCATAGTCTTATGCACACACACACACTCATTCACTAACCCCTAAAAAATTAAGACTGGGACCATAAACTAAAGCATTAAACCTAATTTTTAATATCTGAATGTGATTTTTAAGAAACCCTAGTGTGGAAAATTTTTGACATACAGAAAATGTAACTTAGTTCATTTAAAGTAATTATGATAAAGATCTCTGGTATTTTCAATAAGACTGTAAACTTGTTTTTGAATATTCTTATTCCCTAAGCAAATTATTTCAGGAAACACAATACATTAGCCAATAATTTCTTAGGAGATTGAATATTTTTAAACATTAGAAAATGAAACATAGATTTTTTTTCATTTCACATGAGGAACAAGCTATGCAAGCCTTTTTGAAAAGAGTTTCAAATTTATATAATTTTGGAGGTTATGTCATTTGGATAAAAATATACTCATAGCAGTGATAATCATAAGACTGGACTTAATCCATTGAGAAGTCAAATGAGACAGCACAATTTAAGTGTGACAAGGTTTAGAACTGAAGTTTTTGTCCTCATACATAAAAAAACCTAAAATTTTAATAACTTGGTATCTAATTTTAGGCATATCATTAACAAAGTACATACAGTCCATTACCCCTGTCACTTGTGAATTTCAGAAGAAAGTGAACTTAAGTTCTTTATTTTCAATGGCTAGTGAACAGGTATAACAAAAAGTAAAATTTAAAGAAAATTTACAGTTTTCCATTTTTATTCTAAGTGAATTTGAAATATATATATATATTTCATATATTTTTCATATATATATGACAGCAAAACCATTCTCTATTGATAATCATGTAGGCTGGTCCCCTGGTTCCATAAACTAGGAAATTTTTTTTCATATACAATTAGAAAAGAAACCCCAATTAGAACAATATGCAGTAAAAGTTTATATGGAATATAATCATCTTATTTCATAATGTTTATTTTCTGTTCATATGTAGTAGAGTGGGTAATCAATGAATTAAAAAAATAGAAGAGATTTGATTACTAGGAACAGATTTGGTATATTTAATTTCTGCCTTTCTGCTATTTCCTTCTTGGTTTCTCATTCCCTTATAACTGCTATTTCGGTGAATACTTGGGCTTTTCTATTTCTCCCTGGCCTCCCATAGCCAAAATCGTGTGCAGGACCGCCATGCCTTTGTATACAGTTTTTACTCTGCACAAAGGTGCCCCACTGAAGGGGCAAGACACTGCTGAGTTGAGGTCGTGATGAGTCTACAAAGTTGTGAAAGGCAGTGTCTCTCCAGAGGAAGGGAAGGAAGCAGATGGACAGAAACCTTCTGCTCACCAACGCCTGAACTTGAGGGCTGAATCTGCTGAAGGGGAGGGAAAACTTATACTATTTCAGAGACTTCCTGTGGTCCAGAAGCAGCCCTCGTCTTAAGAGTTGCTATTCCCATTGCAAATATTTCTAACATTTTCAATGTAGTGCTGATTATGGATGTTACCTGCAACACAGTAAGACATGGGTCAATAACAAGAACATACAGGGGAAGTCACTGTGTGTAAAGCTGAGAAAATACAGCAGAAAACCTAGCAGCTGTTAGTGTCTCTGAACAGGGAATCAATGCTGAGCCCTGTTTGAGACCGTCTTTCCCCGTGAACCACACAAGTAAGGAAGAGTAACTTGGACACTGAATGTTTTAATAATGTGGTCTAGACTGATTTGGTCAAATTGCACATGACTAGGACTTTTCATTTTCCTGTATAGAATGACACATGTGTCTGATATTAATTTATAAGTTGCAACATTAGTGAAATTTAAATGATGCCTAATAAGTGATAAAATAACGGGAAAATCTGATTATTTCAATTCATTAATAGTACTTGGTAGATGTTCAATGTGTGAAAGGAAACCATGTAATGTGACCCCCCCTAATAAGGTTGTGTTCTTGAAATGTATAATCTTAAAATTAAAAAAGTCACAAATGCATCTAAAGTTTTTTATGACAGCATTGTTAAATATAGAACACTTACATGCAAATATTAACTTTCTAAGCAAAGGAAAACTGTAATTCTCCCAATGTTTCACAGTCAACTTAGCTTGCCTCTGGGCAGCCCAATGGCAGAAAGCTGTCCTTTAAAATTTTCTGGGTGAAGCCATCTTTTGATACTGGATAGAGTCACACCATGTTCCATTTCAAACTGACTAGGAGCTATTTCCTTTTGCACTGGGAGCTAACATCCCTTCAGTTAAAGAAAGACTCTGTCAGAACAGTCTACTGTAGGTAAGAAGCCAATGCACAAAAGGGAAAGAGAAGTGATGGCAGTTCCTTAGCAAAGGTTCTTAACCTTATCAAATTCAATGCCTTCTTTGTATAAATAAGCATGTATTTCCCTTTTTATAAAACTGAAATAAAATTTCATTGAAATATAATCTACACAGAAAATATATACCTTAATCATCCTATATAATAAAAGGCTAATATGCAAATCGACCAAATGGCAGAATGATCAGTCGCTATTATGTGCACTGACTACCAGGAGCAGATGCTCAATGCAGGAGCTTCCCCCTGGTGGTCAGTGCTCTCCCATAGGGGGAGCATCGCTCAGCCAGAAGTTGGGCTCAGAACTGGTGAGCATAGCAGCGCTGGTGGGAGCAACTCCCATCTCCGTGGCAGAGCTAAGGATCCAGAGGGAGCAGACCTAAGCCGTCAGTGGGACATCTCCCGAGGGCTCCCGTATTGTGAAAGGGTTCAGGCCATGCTGAGGGACCCCCCGCCCCTGAGTTCATGAATTTTGTGCACTAGGCCTCTAGTCTATAATAATAAAAGCATGATATGCTAATTAGACTGGTCGAAGCCAGGGCTGTGAGGGAAGCTCTGGTCCCGGGTGCCTGCCAGTGGCCTCGAGGGAAGCCCAGGTCCCAGGTGCCAGAGGGAAGCCATTGCCGGCAGCCAGGGCAAGGAAGGCCTACACTTGCATGCATTTCATGCATCAGGCCTTTGGTTTTAATATAAAAAGGAAAGTGATTTATAGGAACAATATACATTTTAATATGGAAATATCCAAGGACTACACACCAAAAGGCCTAACAATCAGATATTTTTCTTATATCAGGAATCACCATGAACATATAGCTACAGATACAGATGGACATAACTATGTTGTATTTGTCCCTCAGATACCATGAACGCCATTTGTGATTTTCTGAAATGGTTAGAAACTCAATTTCATGACCTGAAAAAGTACAAAGTTTCCTCCATTTACATGGTAGTTCTATCTAGAAAAATTAGTGCATATTAAAACTATGTAATATACCTTAAATTGATATTCAAATTCTAGTTAGGCTCTGGATTCAGATATTTTTAAACAGATGCTTTATTTGCTTGAATCTTATAGGCATTGGGTGGTGGGGAATCTTTGCACACTGCCAGACGTTCAAACCATCCTAGCCTCTACCCTCTTCACATCAATGGGCAGCAACCCCTTAATTATAACTAATAAAAACACTACAACAAATTCCCAAGATGCTCTCTTGGGTTCTGATTCCTTTGAAACTCTCTCCATCATGGAGAGGAGAAAGAGAGCATCAATTATCCTTTCTATCCTTCACAGCTACTGCTGGCATAGAGAATAAACTATATGAAGATCCTTTAACAACAAAATATGGCTTGCCCCTGTCAAGGGTTGAAATCACAGCTGCTAATAAATATGCAAGATAAACTTTATGGGAGATCCTGTCAGTCTTTCAGACTTCCAAGCTTCAAGTTAAAACACCCATGGGAATAGATATTTTCATTGGTACTAATGATGACAGTTAATAAATGAGATTTGTATTTCAAATATTCTGTCCTACCATCTTCCTCCTATTTTCCCCAGATTTCAATGACGTGGTTTTGAAACTTTAGTCACCATAGATATTAGACACTTCAGGACAGAGAAACATACAGCACCAAGTGATGAGGAAATATAGTGGGTGTTGTTATGAGTTATAGATAATTAGAAGGCTGAACTAGAGCACTGGAGATAATTTTAAAAGGAGTCAAAGATAAGGAATGGAAGGGAAAGGGGGGTTTGAATATGCCCAAAGCATTTTGGTGAAATATGTCAAGGTTTTTAATACATCCCTTCTTGATAATTTTCCTTTTCCATGAATGATGAATAAAGATCATGTCAGTGTCTTGAGTCATTGAACAGGAAGTAGTTTCTGCCATCCTTCCTGGGACTGTACAATCACCTCTCTACCTTATGCTTTGACATCACAAAGCAATGTCTCCTTTCCTTTTTTCTGGTTCATCTGCTGTAGCGAGTTGTCTACAAATCACATTTTTGAAGTGGACTTTTCTACAGCAATCAGAAATTTCTATCTTTTGAGGCATAATCTGAGACACAGCAGGAAGTCAGCCAACCTACAGAGTGGTAGGAAGATAGGCGTGAAGGTGTTACACTCCACAGAGTGACTCCTGAAGCTGGGAAGACAATCCAACAGAGGGCTTGGGCTAAGGCTGGACCTAAAACCATTCATCAGTTACATATTAATTTCACACAAAGATAATGAGAAGAAAACTGACGTTTATTAAATGCCTGCATCATGCTATTCACTAGAGTATGTCCTTCGATATGTCATCATTTCTTTTACAGTAAAATCAAGTAGGTATTATTATTCCCATCGTTTTACAAATGAGAAAACTCATGTTCACAGACATTGAAGCACTTCTAATTCCATAGGCATCTTTTTAAAAAATATATATTTTATTGATTTTTTACAGAGAGAAAGAGAGAACAATAGTCAGAAACATCGATGAAAGAGAAACATCGATCAGCTGCCTCCCCCCACTGGAGATGTGCCCGCAGCCAAGGTACATGGCCTTGACCAGAATCGAACCTGGAACCTTTGAGTCCGCAGGCCAACGCTCTATTCACTGAGCCAAACCGGTCAGGGCCCAGAGGCATCTTTAATAGATTCCCTTAGCTGAGTGTGGGCTAGTACAAAATCTGTTACATTCATACAACAAACCAAAATATTAAAAATAACTGGCAGCCTTGACTGGTTTGGCTCAGTGGATAGAGCATCAGCCTGCGGACTCAGGGGTCTCAGATTTGATTCCGGTCAGGGGCATGTACCTTGGTTGCGGGCACATCCCCAGTGGGGAGTGTGCAAGAGGCAGCTGATCAATGTTTCTCTCTCATCGATGTTTCTAACTCTCTATCCCTCTCTCTTCCTCTCTGTGAAAAATCAAAATATATCTATCTATATATATATATATATATATATATATATATATATATATATATATATATATATATATAGATGATATAGATATAGAGCTAGAGCTAGAGCTAGAGCTAGAGATATAGATATAGATATAGATATAGATATAGATATAGATATAGATATAGATATAGATATAGATATATCTGACAGACTTGATGGAGGAGTGAACTGATAAAAATGAATTGGAAACTCAAATGTCACCAATAAACTTTTGAAGAAAATTAATCATAAATACAGAGGAAAGTCGGAGGTATGCAGAGTTTTGTTGCAATGGACAAGTTTGATGCATATTTGAATACAAATAGAGCTACCACACTCTATCTAAATGGCTTTAGAAGTCCTTTTTAATTTAAAAGTCAATAGTCAAAAGAGAATTCTGACATAAATAGGATGAAATAGCATTTAGTGGTGAAAAAAACTCCACAGACATGAATGGTCAATAAAATAATAAACAAAATGGTATATTTAATCATTTTTATAGTCACATCAGTAAGTACTTGGGATAATTTTACATGTATTGAATCAAGAAGGCGGCATGGGTATGGAAATCATTTACAAATGTGTTTAAATTACTATGTCACTTAGGTGAGAAATTTTATTTATAAAAAATTTCAACTATGTGAGCAACAGGTTTCCTAATAATGTAGATAACTAAACTTCAACACCACACACACACATTCACACAAGTGTATCTTAGAGAGATTGAGAATTTAACACATTATAAGGTATACTGTATTAGCCAAACTGAAAATGAATTCCAAGATATGAGTGTTCAAAGATTATACTTGCTAACCATATACCACAACTTCCCTTAACACTTGTGAAGGCTACTGTCTGTAATGCTCAACATCTGAGCAAATTTCTTGGCTATTTTCATTATTCACACACTTCATAGCAGCATTAGATCACTTGTATGAAAACTACACAGCAACACAGTAAGCTCTCAGTCATAAAAACAAAACAACCAATGTCACAGTCTAGTAATTGATATTTTTTAAATAAAAACTTGAATGTACCTAATAAATCTGTGGGCTATCAACAACTCTATATTACTCAGACCTTCCATATCCTTTCAAAATTCAATGCACAAAACACATTATACTTTTCACAAAATGAAGAAAGTTGAAAAATATAATTTCACACATAATTCCTTGCACAATTCTCAGAAGAAAAAATATTAAAATGACAATGTGACATTTGTCATCAATTTATAGCTAAAGTTTTACAGTTTTGAACTTAGGAATGTTTTTTCTTAGGATGCTTTTCTTACATTATGCCACACATCAAGTTTTAGCTTCATAATATGCAAAGAATGGGGAAAACAAAATTTTATTTAAAAATACTTAAACATAGTTTGAAAAAATCCTATTAATATTGTTAAATATGGTGTTCATGCAGTGATAACTAGATAACTTTCAGTAATCTTTAAAAATTATATTTTAGGTGTACACAATGTTGGCCTTCTCACTTAACATTTATAATTTACTTTTGTTTCAATTTTCTTTAAAATTAATTTAAGTTGTAATTAAATTGTACTTTCAAAAATTAACTTTGGGCCCTGACTGGTTTGGCTCAGTGGATGGAGCGTCGGCCTGCAGACTGAAGGGTCCCGGGTTCAATTCCGGTCAAGGGCATGTACCTTGGTTGTGGGCACATACCCAGTGGGGAGTGTGCAGGAGGCAGCTGACTGATGTTTCTAACTCTCTATCCCTCTCCCTTCCTCTCTGTAAAAAAATCAATAATATATATATATATTTTTTTTTTAATTAACTTTGGTCCTGTTACCGAATTCTTAAATTTGAAAGTTTATTTTGCCTATGGTGATCATGTAGAAATCCCATCATGAGAAATGACCATTTTTACCTTAAATCACACAACATGGTGCTAAAATAATCCCATCTGCTCATTGTGTTGGGGTTCATATAAACTCACCATGAACAATGATGGTGCTACTCTGAAAAGTCAGACAGACCACACCCATGGGAAGTAACATACACCCAACAGCAGAAATCAAGTTGCTGGATATGAAACGGGAACACGGGCATGAGGATAAACAAGTATCTGGCTCTCAGCTGCCTCCACCTGTTCCCATGTTTAGAGAATCAGGATGCTATACACGTCCCTCAGGAGGCTCCACCTGCTGAAGTCAACTGAAGCAGACCAAAGGAGCCAATAGGTAACCCAACTCTGATGTCTGTGGAATTGTTAACTTCCTCAATACAACCTTTGGCACCCCCTAACCAGGCAAAGTGTCCTAAACATCGAAATGCCTAGACTCAGAGCAAGGGTGCCGTTACACATACTCTGTCCAACTTCCCCGTCACCATCAGTTCCTGACATTCAAAGGCTCTTTAGGGTAATTTAAGATATAAAACATAGTCATGTTAATACTTTGTGGTCCCTTGTGAGTTGGTTTTATATGAAAGACTGACTCTGAATGTCTTGTTAAAACTGAAAAATCACCTTATTGGCATAAATGCCATGTAGTTTAAAGGAGAATAACAAGAGTATTGGCAGCCATCTATCATGCTCTATGTAGTAATTTCTGGTTGTATACAAAGTAAAAATCACAATCCATTACCATTAAGGAGGGCAGACAGTACACTGGTCAATACCATGCACCTTACCAAAGCTTTTTCTATTCATTTTCTCATCTATACAAATATGTTTTTCTATTTATAAGTAGGAATATTATATAGAAATAATAAATAATTTTATGTTAGTAACAAATGTTTTAAAAATATAACATATACTATAAAAGTTGGAGATATCTGCATATCAGTAAGTTTAATATTTTCATTATAATATTAGAATAAAAAGGAGTGCATATATGCATACTTTAACAAACATGAAGAGAAGAGTATTTGATAATTGAGATTAGATTGATTTGGGCAGAATTTTACTAGTTTTAACAGAGAAATTGTTTAACAGAGCATTGTTTCCTTCTTTGCATTTGTGATATTCTATAATAATGACTGGTTTTTCTTAGAAAGCACATTTCTAATATTTTATCAACTACACAACTATTTTGTTATTATTATATACAATAGTGTCACTTAGCATATCTCTAGAAAACTGTATGGGCTAGAACAAGTTGCTTCACTTCTTAGATTTCATTTTCCCTAATCTTTATAATATTGCTCATAAGTAACATTAATTGACCACATGTTATTGGTATGGCAATTTGTTAAGCATTTTAAGTACACAATACTATTTAAACTTCAGTTAGAAAGAAATCAAGATTGAGGTTTGGAAGAGGCTCTTGCCATTCTTTCCTAAGACTGGAAAGCCTTGGAGATTAGAATCACAGATTTTTAAAATTATAATGGACTTTAGAGATAACCTAGTTTAATGAATGCCAATTAAAAGTTAGATTATATAATCTAAGTGTTAGTCAATTTACACAAATTGATCCAACTAGTTAATTAGAAGAAACCCCATATCTACATTTTTTGTATGTTTTTCCCCTAAAAAATATCATAAACTACACTAGTGTACCTTCTATTTATATCCATAATATTTAATAGCATGATATGACATTTTATTTTCAAATTTTTCTCTTAACTATGCTTAACTTCAAAATATGCAATACATTCGCTATGACATCTTTCATTACAGATTCCAAGTATGAAACCTTGCCATTCATGTGGTTCACGGACCACTCAGAGCATCAGCATCTCAGATGCCATCCCAGACCTCCTGATCAGGATCGACCAGGGAATTCACATGCACATCAGCAGGTGAGAAGTGCAGCTCTATGAAGTTCCTACTTCTTCTACCCCAACCACCTCAATAGCAGCTCCAGGGATGGACTGCCTGGACTGATGCTCAGTGGCCAGCAAACATCCATGTGGAGCCTCCTGTTAGACTGTGCTTTAAGAAAACTGGCCATCTGCTAAGGACCATACTTCTGCACATATCCTGAAGCATCTATACAGATACTACATGGGTTTGTTGTTGATACCTAAGCAACTAGCACTTGTAGACCACGGTTTACCCTAGACATCAAACCAGATGAAGGCTAAGCCTTGAGGTCTGGTCGATGTTGCAAGTTAAGCTTCAAAGATTCTGAATGTCACAAAACTTAGAGCAAGCTTTACATTGTTCTCTATTTGAAGTGGTTTATCACTCCAATTCTTAAATATTATAATAACATTATGTTCTTTAAACATTTGATGTGAAACCTACTGTAATAACAATACAGTTACATTTTCTAATCATCCTCAGACTTGTTGGCATTTTATCAATGTGCACTTTTTTAGTAAAATTCAGCCACTATCTATCCCAAAATATATAGAAATCCAACTAATTGAAATCCTACTAAAATGAGAAAAAAAATTTAAGTATAGCACATGGTAATATCAGAGGTAATCAGGAAGAGTATGACACCATTAGTCAAAATTAAAAACTACTATAACTATTTTGTAACTATTAAGTTATTATAGCAACATGATATTTTTATGTGAAAGTATGTTATACTTATATTCTCTATTATTTATTTCCTTAAATTCAGCTATGAATGAGCCCTGGCTGAGTAGATCAGTTGGTTAGAGTGTCATCTCGATATTCCAAGGCTTGATCCCTAGTCAGGGCACATACAAGAACCAACCAGTGATTCTATGGTCGCTAAGTGGAACAACAAATAAATGTTTCTCTCTCTTTCATTACAGATTCCAAGTATGAAATCTCTCTCTCCCCCTCTCCCTCTCCTTCTCCTTCTCCCTCTCCCTCTCTCCTTCCTGCTTTCCCTTCCTTTCTCTCTTTCTAATAAAAGAACACCCTAAAAATCAGTTATGAACAATGCACTTTGAAATATAGGTCAATTAAGAAATTTCCTCTTATAAATATCTGTTTCCATAACACATATATGTCAAATGACCAAAGTTATTTATTTTATTCGAAAATATTTTAAAGCTAAATATCAGTGAATTATTACAAATATTAGTACTGACATTTATAAATAAGTCTGGAATGATCTCTCATGTAGACAATATTGTCCAGGAACAAAATAATGTTTTCACATAATGAAACAAACATTCCATTTTGACATTAAAATTATTTAGGCTATACAAACTGACTACAATATAATTATAAAAATGGAGATAAATTTCTGGAAATCGCCCATATACATACGTTCAATTAGCATTTTCAGCCCTTCCTGAACAGTTAAAAATTGGCTTTACCAAAAAATACTTTGTTCAAGTGTCCTTAATTTCTTTTGGATTTAAATGTGTTTTGTATTAATGTATTAAATAATTCATCAAATTTTCAAAGGGAAAGCAGCATTTAACTTTTTATGCCTAGTATTCTATGGTCTGATGAAAAAACACACAACAACTTATTTGTTGAAAAGCAGTCCTGGATATTTTCTCTGATTGCTCATTTTTATTGTCTGCCGAGATTAGGAGCAGTGGTTTGTTTCCTCGGTGGTGTAACCAGGGTTCCGGCTACCTTTCCATCTTCATGTCTGAGGAGAAGAGGAGGAAATAAGGGGCAATAAGGAAACCAGATCAAAGCAGACTGGCCGAAGCACTTATGTTTCAATCTCCCACAAGTAGAAGCAGAATGTTTAACTTCTTCGCTCTCTCCTCTGCCATTCTTTTCTGTAAATGGAAGTTCTGGATACTAAAAAGAATATTCAAAAATGAAGGAGGAGAAAAACAAACATTTTCCCAAGTTGGTTGACTATATCCTAAGTCTGTAAGTCTCTGTGGCAAGGATTTGGAAATTGTGAAGATAAAAATGTCATACACACAGGGTGTCCCAAAAAATATATATACACATTTCGAATAATTACTAATTCCAATGGGTTAAATCTGAAAAGAAAGATCAATTGAGCTATCAGCTGTTAAAGTGTGCATACATTTTGGGGGACAGCCTGTAAACTTTGCCAATCTTAGACAAAAAATGACAGAGTCACCTGGATGAACTCAGGCTGGCTGCAATGCAGGGCCTGATTAAGATCAGGCAGATTGGCCAAGAGCTCTTGTAAATAAAATGCCAAGAATTCACAATGAACTGTCAATAGGGCCATAATACAGCCCGAATACAATTTTCCAGTGACCAACTTTCTCCATCATTTTTATGATCCTATCATTTCCGATTCATATCTTCGTTATCTAAACAGCAAAAGGTAATTGTTAATTTTGCCAGAGCCTTGGCAAAGAAATCACATAGCTTTTATTAGAGGTGGTTGCTCATTTTAAAATTCTAATTATTAATATTTTCTACTTCCTAGAGATTATAAAACCCTTCAGGACAAAGACCTCTATCTCTAAAGATTTTATAATCTCCAGAGCTTACCACAGAGATCTATTTTTAATACAAATTCAAATGTTTGCATTACAACTTCAACTGGACCTCCAAAAATCCTGAGCCACTGATTTTAGGGGACTTAAAGTAGCATCCACTGCTTAATTTCCCAGTGCTCTAGTTATGTAGAGAGTCAGATTCAAAATGAAGCAACTGTCAAATTTGTTTTTACACTTTCCATCACATTTCAGAAAAGCAGCTTCATACCATCTGCACATATGGCTGACAAGTTACAGTAAACGTGTTGGTGCACTTGGGTATGTTCCTCATGCCCACAAGCTCTCTAATTTGCAAATGTTGTGCTTTCAGAAACAATTGTGAGTAAGGTATTTGAATACCTACTACACTGAACATTGGGCTCTACTACATACATTACTTTACCCAGTTTTAATAAGTTCTACCATACTTTTTCTAAAACGTGTTTTTATTGATGTTAGAGAGGGAGGAAGGGAGAGGGAAAGAGAAATGGAAACATGGATGAGAGAGAAACATCAATTAGCTGCTTCCTGCATGCCTTCTACTGGGGATTGAGCCTGAAACCCACCCACTTCCCCCATCCCCAACACACCCCATATGTGCCCCCCATCCACACCCCCTGCATGTGCTCTGGCCCAGAATCAAACCAGTGACTTCTTTGTGAATGGGACAACACTCAACCAACTAAGCCACACCAGTGGAGCTCTACTATCCTTTTTAACATGAGTATACATTTTTAAATAAATGACTCTTGAGTACTAACATCTCTGTGTAAGTATAGCAATATCATATATATTGTTACATATAAATGTCAAGTTATAAATTCAATCAATATAGATTATGCATTCATTACTTCTTAAGTCTTTCTTAATATATTTGCACTATATTATAATCTCACTTTTTGACCACTTTTATGTGGCATTATGTAGAAATTAGATAATATATGGGTCTTTGCTAATTGTTCCAAATTCGCCTTAGCTTCCCTAGTAAATTATAAAATAAACTAGAGGCCCAATGCACAAAATTTGTGCACTAGAGAGGTGGGTCCCTCAGCCTGGCAGATAATAAACTGAAATTCTCGCAGTCTGCGAGCCCTGTGACCTATTGCCCTGCAGAGGGAGACCCTGCCCACCCAGCTAGGGCTTTGCGATGGATCGCCCCCACAGAAGGAACCCCTGCCACCAGCCACAGCCTGCAGGTTGGTGGCCTGGGCCTCCCTCTTTGGGGCAATTGTGGAGCCCCCCGATTGATTCCCCTCATAAGCCCATGGCCTGGGCCCCGTCTGCAGGTAACCAATCACATCACACCTGTCTTGGCTGGCCTGCTGCCAGTGGGTGTCATACCACGGTCGTCTGGACAGTTATTCTGCTGTTCAGCCATTTGGTCAATTTGCATATCACGTTTTTATTATTATAGAATTATTATAGATGTCCAAGGCAACTGCAAATGATTTGCAATATTTATAGATGCTTGTCTATCATAAATCTCATAGAAACTGTATAATAAATGTTTAATACACTAAAAATAACAAGAAATTACCAAAATTAACCTATTCTCACGTTCTGATCTTTGCACCAGAACGTTCTGTATGTAGCCCTTACATCCTTTGATGTAGGTACCGTTATTTCATTATTTTATGTATTAGAATACTGGGGCTCAAACATTTCAATAATTTGTCCAGAGTCACTGAAGCACAGAGCCAACAACATAACCCAATGTTTTTTACATGAATGACTATGTTAATCACCACCATCTGATTCTTTCTTAAAATAATATGCAGGCTGCTGCTTAATATTTGTACCAAATCAATAGCAATACATATCAGCTCGTAATCACTATGAAACTAATTTTCAGTAATGACTATAGAACATTAGTTACAGTGATCTCTATTTTAGGAGCTTTTGTGTGGGATACCCATTCATAGTATAGGAGTATTTACTGCATACATTTATGGAGACAAGATTTGACAACAGAGAAATCTTGCCGCAGATGACAAAGACAGCTGTGAACTCTACCATAGAGAAGACATGTAGTATCTAAAATTAATGGATGGTGTATACACACACACACACACACACACCCCACATAAAACACCCACATACAGTATTTTGATTTTTGTTTGTTTCAGTGATGCCTTATTAAACAAATTTGCCATTTTAGTTTGAACTAAAATAGATTACTTTTTAGTAATTACTTTTAGTTCATATGATCAATAACAACAACACAACAACAAGACAAAACAGAAACAAAACAAATACAATTTTCCAAAATCTTTAAAAGACTGGATATACTTCAAAATGGTGATTTTTAGGAAAATGTCATCACCACCTTACACCCGAATCTATGCTGTGCATTTTACCTGCAGTGACTTATAGGCTTTTAATTCTAGATAGCAAACTTGGCAGATAGTCAAGTTCATCCTTGGAGTAAGGTTTCCTTGAAGCTTATTTTTAACAGAACTGATAAAACATACATTATTCACCAACTGAAGATAATAAGTGATTTTTGTCTCAATTTCCAAGGAGTGAAGATCTATTTCTATGTGATAAACTAGTAAAGAGTGTCATGTACTCCTTTAAAACTTTCTTTTTTTTTTTTTTTTCAATCAACACCCATTTATTAGCTTACAGTTTTGTTGTGTTCGGCATGCAGACATGGCGTAGCTCAGCGGGGTGCTCTGCTTATGGTCTCACAAGGCTGAATTCAAGGTGTCAGTTTGCTTAGTGCTGAGTTTGGGATTGTCTTCTCATCTTAACCTCAGTTCCTCTGGTTGTAGGTCTGAGGTTCCCATTTCCATGTTGGCTGTCATCTAGGGCTGCCTTCAGCTCCTTGAGGCTTTTCACATCCCTCTGTCTTCAAACCAAAAATGATGCATCGAGGTCTACTCATGCTCTGAGTCTCCCTGACTTCCTCTTCCACCTCTGCTTTTTTTTTTTTTTTTAATTTATCTTTATTGTTCAGATTATTACAGTTGTTCCTCTTTTTTCCCCCATAGCTCCCCTCCTCCCATTTCCCACCCCAACTTCTGTCCTTGCCCCCCCCACTGTCCTCATCCATAGGTGTACAATTATTGTCCAGTCTCTTCACGCATCCCCAACACCCTTAACCCCCGAAAATTGTCAGTCTAGTCCCTTTCTATGCCTCTGATTCTATTCTATTCACCAGTTTATTCTGTTCATCAGATTTTTTATTCACTTGATTCTTAGATTCACTCATTGATATATATTTGTTGTTCATAATTTTTACTTTCCTTTTTCTTCTTCCTCATTCTCAAAGGATACCTTTCAGCATTTCATATAATACTGGTTGGGTGGTGATGAACTCTTT
>PVJC01014220.1:0-36766 GCA_004026665.1 Murina feae | reverse complement strand
AAAAAAAAAAAAAAAAAAAAAAAAAAAAAAAAAAAAAAAAAAAAAAAGAGAAAAAAAAAAAAAAAAAGAACAAAATATAGTGGAAAGTTGAGGAAATCCATAGAGGCTTCACAGAGGAGGAGATACACAGTTCAGTCTTGAAAAGCAAGGAAGAGAAGACATTTCAGGGAATGGGACACATTAGGAATTAGTACATTAAAATCTGATCTGAGAATGTTCATGCACATATGTACAGTCATGCTAATAAATACATGTGCATACAGCACAAATATGAATAATTTACTGAAAACAAGTGTGTACATTTGTCTTATAATGTAAATGAATTTATATTACTATATAAGCTAAATCAAGAATGTTAAAATATGACTACAAAAAGCTAATTCTATGAAAATATGACTTTAAAACACCTTTCTCATGAACTGTATTATGTTCCATAATTTAAGATTATTTCTAACATCTCTAATCCTCATAGATCAAATATTTTAAAATAGTTATTATTCAAACATGAATCACTGAAAATACTCCCACAGAGAGCATGTACATGCAATGCACACATGCACACACACATACCTACACACTTTCACACATATACACACACAAAGCCAAGCCTCTGTAGAAAACTGACCAGTAAGAAATTCCCGAGGGTAAGTTTAACATGAGTAAATTTATCTGTTTTTAAATACTCCAGAAAATGCAAATGACTTTGAAAAATAATAGTGTAGCAGCCAATGAGTATCAAAAGCATTTTAAAAAATAACCTCAAAACAAAAATTAGTCAACCACATGCTTAGATACCTACTTGGACACATACATAAAACTAAAATAAATACTAAAATCAGGATTAGTCCTATAAATAAATACTATATTCAGTAATCTCTATTCTAATTTTTAAGAAAAGTTCACAAGTAAAATAATTATCAAATAAGTAAGTTGAGGAATGTATTTTTACATTTTAATTTAAATATGGTATTGTTCAAAAAGCACAGGATTTTAAAAGGACAGTTCTTTAAATTCCCTAAATATATTCTCAAAGGTGACTAAATACCTCTTGGAAGATACAACATGCAAAAGCTGCTGGTCAAAGAACTGAATTCAAATTGTTCTCTCAGTAGAGTGGTGTCAATTCTTAGTAGTAGCAGAAGAGGAAGAGGAGTGATGTGGTTTTAGCACCAGCACACACAGACTTACAGTTCCTACTTCTCACTGCTAACTACCTTACTTCATATATTCCCCAAGACCTGTGAGGTACACAGTATTAATCTTATTTTACAGATGTTAGAAACACAGGTTATCCAAATTATAGGGTGGTGTCCAGTACATGCGTGAGTCACTTTAAAGTTGGTTATCACCCATGGAACAATCCGTTATCAAGATGGGGCTATAGGAACCACTGTTGGTCAGAGGAGGGTAAGCAACTTAAAACACATCTAGTACTCCAACTCTCTTGAATAATCCTTAGACCAAACATGTCAAATTCACCACCAGCAGGGCCGCATGCCTTGTAAACCTGCCAGCCACAAGTTTTGACGTGCTTGCTTTAGACCTGGCAGCAGCTTTGAACCAAGAAAATTATCTTATGCATTTTGTTTGGAGTTTTTTATTGGCCTTAGCAATACTGAATTCTTGTAACTGGTCACTAAACACTGTTTGCTTGGTGAGGTTCCTATCATATTAAATGGAGAAAGAAATATGGTCATCTATCCTTACTGCAATGCTGCCATTAACTACTGTGTGACCACTCGGAAATGCGCAAACCTGTCTGGACCTCAGCTTCTGCACCCATAAAATTATGGGGTTGAAAGATCTTCAAGTCTCCTTCCATTTACAAAGTCGTGGATCCCACAAATGCTACATTTTTTAAAAGTGCATAGCTCTGCAAGGTGTTTGCTATGAAGTAGGATAAAATAATATAGGTTAACAGAGTCTGAGTTCTAATTCTGAATTAGTGAGCTCAGGAAATCTAACCAAACTTCTCATTCCTAGTGGCTCCTAACCTGCTTTGCGTAGGAATACAATGGATAACTAATATCTCAATTGTAACTTAGCTCATCACACACACACAAACACACACACACACACACATACACACATGGCACCGTGAAGAGAAATACTGAGGAGATAAAAAGGGGACACCCTGGGGTGAAATATTTTCACTATTTCCAAAGCTGAGCCTTGGAAACACCAGTAGCTGAGCAACCCTGTGGAGGTGGCCTTGGAGAATTCTGAAGGTGAACAGGGAGGGGTTCTCTCCTAAGTACAGTTCCATAAAGCACTGCATTCTAACAGAGTTTATCTGTGACTGTAAATAATTCCTTTCCCAACAGCTTTACCACAGCCCCTTGGAATGCTAAAAATGTATCTGTCACTTTGTCTTGTGTAATGTAAAGGAGTATATTATTTATAATGGTATCTCAGCAGTAAAAATATAATCCATAAATCAGGTGTGTGCCAAGCAGTGTGGCAGGTACTTCACACACATTATCTTAGGTAATCCTCACTGTGAAGAGGAGATAATAACCTCCACTTTACAAGTAAAGAAATAGTTTGATGGCTGTTGAACTGCAGCCAGGATTTAAACACACTCCGATCCCAAAGTCTATATCTTTTTTTTCATGTCATAGTGCCTCTCGCTGGAAGTTTCTGAGCCCGGAGCTGAAAGGCAATGGCAAATTTATACAGTTACAGATGTGGGCAGGTTTCAGGAGTGCCACCAAGCACTGACATGGCACAGATCGTCACTGCAGCAGTCACTCTGGGTGTCCTAACAGCCACTGAAGAGACTAGTGTTCTGGTTCTCAATTCTGACCAGAAGCCAGTGACAGTCTGAGTCTTGCCTTAGCTACTGTGTGTTCGCATTTCTCCATGGATGTTCTGTGGACTGAAAGGGTCTAAATTCAAAAAAAATGTATGAGTTATTGTTTGCCGGTGATTTTGTTTTTGATGCAGGTTTTCTCAGAGATATCAGATTTCCACATACCCACAGAAGTCCCAAGAGCCTCAGAAGTTACTTGAAAGTAACCCCCCTCCTTTTGAAATGCCATGAACATTAACTGTAGAGTTCATCAGAGGCAGCTGTGCTTCCTTAAATTACATTATTCAGCTGCAGATGCTAAATGAAATTTAGCATTCTACAGCCCTGAATTCAAATCTCAGCTTTTCTCTTGGACATGACCTAGTCATAATGTCTCTAAAATTCAGTTTTCCAACAGCTGCAAAAAAAGTCTAAAATTATGCCTATCTTTAAGAATATTTGTCATGTCTGGAGAATCAAGAAACACAATTTGCAGATGACAATCAATAAAAACAGTAGTTATTGCCCTGACTGGTTTGGCTCAGTGGGTAGAGCATTGGCCTGTGGACTAAAAGGTCCCAGGTTCGATTCCAGTCAAGGGCATGTACATTGGTTGCGGGCACATCCCCAGTAGGAGGTGTGCAGGAGGCAGCTGATCGATGTTTCTCTCTCATCAATGTTTCTATCTCTCTCCCTTCCTCTCTGTAAAAAATCAATAAAATATATTTTTTAAAAAAAGAAAAGAAAAAACAGTAATTATTACTTTTCTTATTGATAACTACTACTCTGGTTTTAATACATAGAACTAAGCAATACTAACAGGCCACAGAATCTGCAGGAGCCCAAAGGAGATCAGAAAAGAAAAAAACAAAACCCCACACAAGAACCTCTCTGGGTATTCTAAATTATTAAATACTACAAGCCTGGTGCACAAAAATTTGTGCACTCAGGGGGAGGGGGGGTCCCCTCAGACCGGCCTCCTGTCCCCTCTCACAGTCTGGGACCTATAAGGGGATGTCCACCTGCTGACTTAGGCCTGGCACCCCAGGGGATCAGGCCTAACCAGGCAGTCAGACATCCCTCTGGCAGCCCAGGAGCCCTCAGGGGATGTCCACTTGCCAGCAGGGGGCAGGCCTAAGCTGCAGTTGGACATCCTTAGTGCTGCTGAGGAGGCGGGAGAGACTCCCACCACCACCAGGTACTGGCAGCCATCTGCCTGGCTTGTGGCTGAGCAGAGCTCCCCCTGTGGGAGCGCAATGACTACCAGGGGCAGCTCCTGCATTGAGCATCTTCCCCTGGAGATCAGTGTGTGTCATAGTAACAGGCATTCCCAGTCATTCTGCTGTTAGGATCAATTTGCATATTACCTATTTATTATATAAGATAGAGGCCTGGTGCACAGGTGGGGGTCAGTTGGTTTGCCCTGAAGGGTGTCCCAGATCAGGGTGGGGTTCCTGCTGGGGTGTCTGGCCAGTCTGGGTGAGGGGCTGATAGCTGTCTGCAGGCTGGCCACAGCCCACCATGACCCAAGCTCCCAGCGAGGCTGGCTAGAAATAGGTATCTGGGATTTATTTATCTTCTATAATTGCAACTTTGTTGCCTTGAGTGGAGGCCACAGCTGGCCAGGGCAGGTGGGAAGCTTGGCTTCCTCCACTGCCGGGGCAAACAAGCCTCCTGCTTGCTCCATCTCTGTGGCTGCCAGCCTCCATCATGGTTGGGTTAATTTGCATATAGTCGCTCTGATTGGCTGGTGGGTGTGGCTTGGGTATTGCGGAGTAAGACCAATTTGCAAGTTTTTCTTTTATTATATTAGACTAGAGGCCCAGTGCACAAAATTTTGTGCATTCTAGGGGGGGGGTGTCCCTCAGCCTGGCCTGTGCCCTCCTGAAGTCTGGGAACCCTCAGGGGATGTCCACCTGCTGGCTTAGGCACACTTCCTGGGCGATCAGGCCTAAGCTGACAGTCAGACATCCCTCTGGCAGCCTAGGAGCCCTCGGGGGATGTACACTTGCCAGCGGGGAGCAGGTCTAAGCTGCAGTCCGACATCCTTATCACTGCTGAAGAGGCAGGAGAGGCTCCCACAACCACTGCTGTACTGGCAGCTGGCAGCCTGGCTTGTGGCTGAGCAAAGCTTCCCCTGTGGGAGTGCACTGACTACCAGGGGCAGCTCCTGCATTGAGCATGTGTCCCCTGGTGGTCAGTGGGTGTCACAGTGACTAGTCATTCCCAGTGGTTCTGCTGTTAGGGTCAAATTGCATATTACCTTTTTATTATATAGTATAGAGGCCTGTTGCATGGGTGGAGGCCGGCTGGTTTGCCTGAAAAGTGTCCCGGATCAGGGTGGGGGTCCCGCTGGGATGCCTGACTAGTCTGGGTAAGGGGCTGAGGGCCATTTTCAGACTGGCCACACCCCCTTCAGAGTAGGGGTCCCTGCTGGGGTACCTGGCTAGCCTGGGTGAGGGGCTGAAGGCCGTTTCGGCTGGTCAAGACCTCCATGAGGGTGGGGCCATCCTTGGTGAGGGGCTGATGGCTGTTTGCAGGCTGGCCACAGCCCCCAGCGACCCAAGCTCCCAGCGAGGCTTATTGGAAGCAGGTATCTGGAGTTTATTTTTGTTGCCTTGAGTGGAGGCCACAGCCTGCCAAGGCAGGCAGCTTCCTCCACCGCCAAGGCAACAAAGCCTCCTGTTTGCTGCAGCTCCGTTGCTTCTATAATTGAAACTGTTTTGCCTTGAGCAGAGGCTACAGCAGGCCTAGGCAGGCAGCTTCCTCCAACACCAAGGCAACGATGCCTCTTGTTTGCTCTAGATCTGTGGCTGTGAGCTGCCATCTTGGTTGGGTTAGTTTACATATAGTCACTCTGATTGGCTGGTGGGAGTGGCTTGGGATGTAGCGGAGGGATGCAACTAGCATATTACTCTTTTACTAGAATGCACTGCTATTTAAGAAAAGGGAAATAGTTACTAAAGGCAAACAGATTTCCAGAAAACATGTTTATTTGTCATACTCTCCCTTTACAGAGAAAGAAGTGTAACAGAAGATGGATTAATAATTTTTCATAGTAATATGAACCATATAAACTAAAATCTGCAACAAAAAAATGATTCTGAAAATCCATCACCCAGAATTCCTATTCATGGAGATTACTTGGCTCTATTTTTAAAAATTTAATTACTTAATATCACATCTATTGCAAAATTAGTCAGACTTTTATTTTAAGTAACTTCTACAATCTCTCTTTTATTGCCTCTTTAATATCATCAGTCTTATTCTCATAATTATTATGGGAATAACTGACACACGTTGACTTCTTTTACTACGAACTTTAATCACTCATTCACTGAGTCAACAAGTGCTTATCCTCTCTCCTCCCTCCTCTTTCTGACTAAATGCCTAGTAGAGTTAAAAATAAAGGAGGACTCCAGGTTTCCGAAAACAGAGATTTCAGAACACTAAAATATTACCATGGACATATGTATTGGAACAGTATAAAATCTCTGCTCTCAGTACTAAGGAGACTAAAGGCCAGCAACCACTAGTAGCTTACCCGATAGCCATCAGCCAGGTGTCCACTGAGCATGTAGAATGTGGCTGTCCAAATTAAGTGTAAAATACACGCCAGATTTTGAAGACTTTTACCAATAAAAAAATTCACTTATCATTTTCTATCGATTACATGTTAAATAAGTAATATTTTGTGTATACTGGGTTAAATAATACATGATTTAATCACTTTGGGAACTCTAAAGTTACTTAAGCTGCTTGCATTATATTTCAACTGAACAGGTCAAGGTCCCACATTTCAAAGCTTTGTACAGCACACTGGAAATTTTCCTGGCCTCTAATTGCACTTTATATAAACCTTAATGACATGTCTACTTTGTCCACTAAACTCCTCTAAAGATACATTTTCTTGTTTAATCTAGCTTTTAATGTATCCGGATATAAATGCATCACAACATGCACTGTTAATTGAGCACACTCTTTAGTTCCTTGGAGCTATAATTATAGAGAATGTACTTGAGGCTTGCAGGTACCTGATTTTTATCTCCTTAGATTATCAATCTTTTGTTCTTTGAAAACTCTGCAAAGTGATCTCAAAAGTATTGTGTGTGCCTTCCAAAAGCAGTCATTCACGCACAGACATGCCTGAACTCTAGTGTCAAGGGCTTTCCATAATCCTCATAACCTATTAAAACTTAAAGATTCCCAGAGGACCAAAAATGTAACTTAACATTCACTGTTATGTCCTGAAGCACAGCTGAATTTAAATTGATAACATAAAATGTAGCCTATTCTACATCACATATCCACTCCATTGCTGATAGGAATTGCATTAGACAATATATACATCATTAAACTAAACACGGCTAGTATATTATGTTACAGCTCCATTTGGAAACTTAGGCCAAAAGGCTTCCTAAATATCGTTTTTTTCCCCTCCTAAATTTCTAAATGTCAAACCTACTGACAAGAGCATTTCCATCTACACTGTGTCTTACTGTTACACATTGTGTTCCTCCTCAGGCAAAGGCCTAACAGAGTTTGTAACTTTCATAATGTCTAAAAGTAGTGAAAGTATTCACTGTACACTTAAGGATTTTTCAACTCTTTTATAAATAAGCAGTAGTACCTAAGAAATAATCACATATCATATCCTACATTAGCTCCCATTTTTTCATGGATCTACTTGAAAAGACAATATTTTCCATTATGTGATCTTTACCAAACATCCCCACCCTGCTTGGTACCAGCAGGTACTTTGTAAACAAGGCGGCCAGCCTGGGATATACTCCATCAGGCAACATAAGCGGGGCTATGCTCAATAGACATTGCTTTGCTGACAAATTAAAACCTTTCACATCAGAGAGAGCATGTGCCTGGTTAAAGGGCACTTGGGTGTAATTCTTCTAAGTCTGAAGAAAACTTTTAAGAGTTGACAGTTCTCCATATGCCAGGCCATGCATGTAGTTACCAAATGGCTAACTCAGTGCTTCCCAACCTTAACCACATCATCCTCTAATGTCTGAGGAAAGCAGGACTATCTCAGCACAGCTATTATTCACCCATAGCAAACCAGTTGAGAAGCGCTGGGTCCATTAACTTAGGGAGCTACAAATCTAAATGCTAGCAGGAGCCAGGAGGCTGAAAGGAGCCCTGTCAAGGTAAGACTGAAGTGGCAGGGGCAGTGATCATCTTCTCTCAGAGGCCTGTGCTACTAGGCCTCAGACAACAGATGCCCTGTGATTCTACTCAAGTGAAATGAAGAACCGGTACTCATTTATGGGATTTCCTACTTTTTAAAATATTGGCTATACTGCTATACTGAGTTTAAAGAGAAAAAACACAACAACAAACAAAAACCCACACATCTGCCCGTTCCTGTTACATATTTGGACAAGGAAATTACAAACTAGACAGGCACTAGATTTACCTGGGCCCTTTCAAAGGTGTGCCAGGAGGAATATAAATTCACACAATACAGCATCGTGCTTCTCATGGATGTATGCATTTCACATGCAGGTGTTTTTGAGAAATTAAAACAAATAGTAGGTTATGGATACAGTTCAAAGATCACAGGATTTAGCCGCGACCAAGATAGCTCAGTTGCTCAGAGCACTGTCCCGATATGCCAAGGTTGCAGGTTCCATCCCTGATGAGGGTACATACAAGAATCAACCAATGAATGAATGAATGGGTAGAGCAACAAATCTATGTCTCTCTTTTTCTCCCTCATTCTCTCTCTCTAAGCAATAAATAAATATTTATTTAAAAATCTACAGGATTTAAAGTAAAACAAGGGGGTCAGAATAAATGTGCGGCATTCAGCAGGCTACTTTCAATCACACATCTGGAATTGGTATCCTCTTCTGAGAAAAAGTGTGACAAGTAAGCTATTGGGCAACAAAAGAATCTCTTAAACTGGCTCTGAATGAAATAAGATTTCCAATGATTCTTTCATAGTTTGGAGTTCTTATCAGCTCTGGGCCACTTAGATTGCCAATTCAAATATAATTTGCATTGTCAAAATGTTCTAGAAGGCTCCCGGACCATGGCATTTCAGCAGTGCAGGCCTGTCAGCCCAGTGGATATAGGGCACCCCATTAGCACAACAACAGATTTGCCCATTCTACGCCAATAAACAGTTTTCTTCCTGTAGTCTGCATTTGTTTACTGTTAATGAATAAAACATTAAAATTGCTATTTGGAATATAAAACACTGTGGTTCTTGCAAATGGTAAAGTTATGCTGGCTACAGTTTAGGGAACTAAAGCTGTTATTTATAGAATAAAACTCATTATCACTACTCAAATATTGAACAAGAATGGTTTGTGTTGAAAGATAAAATTGCCACAGGGGACTATTGATATAGAAAATATGGTTGGAGAGATATGGGATGCATATTAAAATTTATATACCAAAAAGGAAAAATGTATTTAACAGGTATATTTAATATTCCAGCAGCATCAACTAGAATTGTAAAAGTTATGTTTGCTGACATTTCAATTATAACCTTCCATTTTCAGTGCCTTCGGTTCAGTCCAGAAATTGTCTACAGGCCCCAAAGTAATGTACTTACAAGGTCTCTGTCGGCACATTATTATTATTATTATTTTGGGTAGTGTCGTTCAGCACATTGAAACTTTGAGGGAAAAGAGCAAAAGCAAATTTGGATGTTTTTCCTCACAGAACCATGAAATTTTGAAATGAATATAGCAGGGATTTAAGACAACGTTTTTCCAAGTGAAGCATGAATGGTAAGAGTTTGCCATGGTAGTTAAATAATAAATGGTGGAGGCAGGAATCAAACCCAAGGATTTTAATGCCACAGCCCGTGCTCTTAACTACTACAGTTTATTGGCTTTTATCATAAGGAGATGGAAGTATTACATATAACAACTTATATATTAATATAACATATAGATATGACATACATACTATTTTATTAATTACCCATAATTTTAAAACAATGTTAGAAAACGTTTATTCTTATCATCTATTCCAGTATCTTACAATGCACTGTTATGATATACAGACGCATATTTAACTCCATATCTAACTTAATGCTACTATATAACTATCAATGCAATTACATTTGCATATGCAATTTCTGAAGTCTTTAATAAATTGAATTTTCAGTGAGCACAGAGGCATTCTAGGGCTGACCGCAGTTACTTCGCTGTGGGAAGCCGCCTACTGTCTTCTCTAGCAGAGAGGGGTGGACAAATAGCCAGGAATGCTGGTGACCCTAGCTAAGGTCAGGGCTGTGCACCCACTGTTCAGTCCAGACAATGGCAGCTGAAGCAACTTCCCACCAGATAGTCATGTAAACCCGTCTGTTACAGGAACTTGCCTGCCTAAGGGCTATGGGTGGACCCCAAACTGAACAAAAGGATGGCAAGGCCTGAGCACAAGCAGAGTCCTTCCTCTTGGGATGGGCTCTCACCTGGCCCCCCAATTTCCAACTTATTATTTCTTGTCTCGTCTCCTTCATTTGCGTGCAGCCCCTCTTCCAGAGCCCGAAACCTGAACCACGAGGGACATGGGTCACTTCATACTTAGCCACTCTAGGGCCCAATTTTCTCAAATTTTACATAATAATAGTGCCAAGGTCATAGAAAAGTTATGGGAATTAAATGATACAATGCAAGCAAAGTGCTTAGCACACTGTCCAGCACACCAGAAACTCTCAATAAATATTAGTCAATATCATTATTGTTGTTAATAATTTTATCTTCCCTTGTGTCCTTGTGATTCACATGGAGTTTGGCACATTAAATTAATGAGTACTCTAAGACTTCTTAAACACCTCTCCCCATATCCATGCAAACACACCCTTTTTCTCCACAGGCACTGCCATCTCTCAAACATGATTTGGATTCTTCTACCTGAAACACTAGTTCTCATCCTAATTTTCATCTGGCTAGTGCCCACTTTTCATCTAAGTTCTGGCACCTTTCTTCTTTTATGAGAAGTCTTTTCTTAAACTCAGTACCATTATGCACCCCCGCTTATGCTTTTTCACTGGGCTTTCTTCTAGTCCCTGGTTATCAAAGCAGTTAATACCAAGTCTTCTTGAGATCTTTTTACCTGCCTAACACCCCATTAGACTGCCAAGCTCTTTAAACCAGACATTCTCTTTCACCACTCTAGAGTACAGAATACAAGAGATGCTCGATAAACGTTTGTTAGATGAATGAATATATACGTATTTTTATCAAAGCCACTTTTCCATAATTCTCATCTTTCTCTTCAAATCAAATACTGGATTTGGTATTTCATACAATTTTAGAAATAAACAAAAAGGAAAAATATGGACAAACCAGTTTCTTCTAATGATCAAAAAGTCTCAGACAAGTTCCTCCCAAAAGACAGCCAAGTGGCTATTAACATATGAAAGGTATGCATTGACATTAGTCATTAGAAAAAGAGAAATTAAAGCCACCAAGAGACACCAACACATGGCCATGGCAAAGGCAAAAAAAGAAAGCAAAAAAAAACAAAAACAAACACAATACGCAGATAGTGACAATGTGGGGCATCTGCAACTTTCATGTACTATTGATGAACATCTAGATCAACACAGTCACAGGAAAATTGTATGGCAGTATCTCCTAAAATAAAAATACACTTCTCAAGACTCAGCAATTATACTTCTAGGAGTAAGACACAAAGAAATATGTACATAGGTGCACCAAAAAGCATTTATGAATAATTTTCACAGCTGCTAAATATTAGAATCAACTGAAATGTCCATCAATAGTAAATGAACAAATAAATCTGTGGAAGCTTTTGGATAAATTCATATAGTAGAATATTATAGAGAAATGAAAAAGGAACCATATGGATGAATCTTGAAAACATAATGTTGAAGGACAAAAGTCAGGCAGGAGAGCCTGTTGACTGCTGAGGTGTTCAGGGACAGAGTATCATCAGCAGTGATGGAGCCCAGATAGCAGCTGACTCTTTGGTCAGTAGTTGCTGGTAATGTTTTATGACTTAATCAGAGTTGTCAGTGAGTGCGTATGTTCATTTTGTGGGAGTTCATCTATTTGTACACTTATAAAATGTGCTTGTTCTGCATGTTAACTGTACTTGGGTGAAAAGGTGAACTAAAAATAAGTGCATAAATAAATATCCCCAACCTAAAAAAATAAAAATAAGTCGACACAGATGATTCATACAACTCCAGGAAGTCTGAAATCCCCTGAACTAGATAATCATTTGATTATACTTGAGATCCCATCTTCATTTTATTTCTAACTCTTCCCTTTATTAGGAGATTCTTTTTTAACCTATCTGCTAAATATAGATTTTATACACAGAGGTTTAACATTGACATAAAAAGTGATGCACTAGCAGAAATGGGCTTATCATCTTTTTCTTATAAATAGAAGATAAAGAAGGAAAGAGTTTTTCCTGAGATAAGCTAGCAACTGTCTAAAGAGCTGGCAATGATAAACACACATATATTTATATCCATACTTACACATACATCTCAAGCAAATGTTGAAAGTAATTGGCTAAAGAACAGTGAAAGACATGGAACAGCAGAAGCCTGGGCATAGCAAAGACTGGCCATCCCTCGAGGATAAGCAACGAGGGGATAATAAAGCATCAGAGCAGGCTGTTCCTCACTGTCACCCAGGCTGTGGACCGGGAGGGTACAGGGGCCCTGGATTTCTCACAGGTGCCTGCCACCTGTGCTACCTTCCAGAACATGTCATAGGAGAATGTGAGAAATTAGGGTTGGAACGACCAAGCCATGAGAAAACCTTTAAAAGTCCATATAATGATTACCTTTTACTTTTACTTTTTTTTTTTTTAAGCAGAAAGGTAACATCCTCAGAAAGAGAAACTTCAAGGGCAGTTTACCAATTTTAAATTAATAATAATGTTGTTATATAATGAATTGTTCATTTCCAAACCTTTGCTCACTAGAAAATTTTCAGGACCTCCCCACCTCTCCAGCACCTCCCTCCAGGTATCATGCTTCTTTATACATAATACTAATACATGGCTAATTATCTCCTGCAAAAGTGACATAAGATGCAGAAATGCCCTAAGGGGAGTTGACTACTATTGAAAAGATATACCAAAGATATATATATATCCTCACAAATAATTTCAACAAGGCAAAATCACCTTTGGGAATGAGTCACTGTTCAAAATGTTCACAGATGTAGTTTCTGCAGACATCTATCTCATTTCTGTTTCACTGGAAATCATGTTTGACTCCATAACATTAAAATATTTAGGAACATCCTAGTCTTGTCATCGATGACTCACTAGTACTTTAAAAAGGCACATCATGTTTTTCTTTTTTACTAATGAAAACTACCCATGTCGTCTAGGCATGCTTTATTCGCCTAGTAGAAATTTTAAAAAGTTTCTATATTTTTATCCCTATTCTATTATCTCTCCATATAATGGCTATAAAGTAACTGAATTTAATTCTATTTCACTATAACTTCTTGGATAACAAATATATTCATCATAAATCAGTACAATTATTGTAGAACTATCACAGACAGAAAGCAGCTTCCGTTTATGTTGTTCCTGTTGAAAATTAAATTTCTCTACTAAGAAGCTTACTCATAATAGGTATTTTTAACTCACAAATCCTGAGCAAAGATCTATCTATATGTTTAAACAGCAGTAGGAAACAGATCAATGTAACTTTGCAGCTCTTCTTGTAATTAGACAGAGAAATAAAATTTCTCTTTTCTGGGGAATTTATTTTTCTTGTTGAAAATGCTTCCAATTTTAATATTTTAAGAAGATGCAATCTACTCATCTACTCCTTTACGTATTTCCTCAAGAGAAGCAAAATAAAATCGTCTAGACAACAAATCACACTGAAACCCTCTGGTGTTTCCTTTCAGCTTCCTCTGTAATGGTGACATAAACTCCGTCCATGGTCCCTGTATCTATCTGTTCTCAACACTCAATGTCATGGCCTGCACGCTAAATGTAAGTGTCAGGCAGTCATAAAATCTCCACAATTCCACACTCTTTGGGAATCAAACATAAAATGACCTTCTATTGAATGGGAAACCCCAGGGCCTGTGACCAGGTCTTGAAGGGTTTGACAGGCTACAAAAGAAAAAACACAGCCTGCCCTTAAAACAAGGGCATTCTTACACAGAGTTTGGTTGCAAAGCATACTAAGAGCCTCACATTTACACTGAGTGGCCAGATTGTTATGACCACCTGACCTTTGTAGGCAAATTAGGTATAATTTCACACAGAAGTTGCTAGAGGGCCAGACCATTATAAACAGGGAAGCAGGTTGTTTACCATGACAGTAGTAAAAATTCAAAGAAACAAGAAAAAGCAAGCAGTCCACGCCAGTGATGGATTCAGGTACTTCCTACTCCCAGCCAGCCTATCCCCAGGGTGCTAAAGGAAGAAGGGCCCTTTAATCACCACAGGGCCAATCCTACCACGAGGGAAACAGCACTTAGATGCCAAATGCATCATCCTCAGGTTCTCGGCATGGGTAGCACACTTGACAAAATGCCATGATTTAGAATGCACTCCGATTTTTATGGACATCAGTGTTATAGCCAGAAACAGGATAAATGAAAACTCTAAGACACATGTTTTCTGAGATTTATAATCAGGTAAAAATCGAGAAGGGAGAAGAGATAAGTGTTTAGACTCTTCCAACAAAATATGGAATGGAAACGAGATTTTAAAGCCTGTTACTTCCTTTGTACTGTTGAGGAAAGATGACTAACAAATCCCATGGTTTTTCAATACCATCAAGATCCAACACCCTTCCAATTCTGATACTGCATAGCTGTGTCGAGCAAATCCTATCGTGAGAAAGGTAGTTTTTGCTAAAGTGTATGCAGAGGAAAAAGGAAGCATGAAATGAAAAAAGCATTTTGAATTGAACTCAAAAAGAACAGTTGGCCAGTGTGACTCAGGGGTTGAGCTCGACCCATGAACCAGGTCACAGTTCAATACCCAGTCAGGGCACATTCCCTGGCTATGGGTTTGATCCCCAGTAGGGGGCATGCAGGAGGCAGCCAATCTATGATTCTCTCTCATCATTGATGTTTCTATCTCTCTCTTCCTCTCCCTTCCAGTCTCTGAAATCAATTTAAATATATTTAAAAAGAACAGTTGGGGTCATGAGTAAAATCAGTTTATTTTGTTACCAATCTAATCTAATGAAGAGTAATATGCAAATTAACCCTCACTCCATTATACCTAAGCCACACTCACCAGCCAATCAAAGCGACTATATGGAAATTAACCCAGCAAAGATGTCAGCTGGCAGCCACAGAGCTAGAGCAAACAGGAGGCTTCATTGCACCAGCGATGGAGGAAACTGCCTGCCTCGGCCGACTGTGGCCTCCACTCAAGGCAAAAAAGTTTCAATTATAGAAAATTAAATAAACCCCAGAAACCTACTTCCAGCCAGCCTTGCTGGGATGTTGGGTCAATGGGAACTGTGGCCAGCCTGCAAACAGCCATCAGCCCCTCACTCAGGCTACCCAGGCACTACAAGGGGGGACACCCACCTTGAAGGGACTGTGGCCAGCATGCAACAGCCATTAACCCCTCACCCAGGCTGGCCAGGCATCCCAGAAGGGACCCCTAACCTGAAGCGGCTGTGGACAGCCTGCAAACAGCCATCAGCTCCTCACCTAGGCTTGCCAGGCACTCCAGGGGAAGACACCCACCCAGAAGGGGCTGTGGCCTGACTACAAACAGCCATCAGCCCCTCACCCAGGCTGGCCAGGCACCCCAGCAGGGACCCCCTCCCTGAAGTGGCTGTGGCCAGCCTGCAAACAGCCATTAGCCACTCACCCAGGCTGGCCAGGCACCCCAGTGGGAACCCTACCCTGATCCAGGACACCCTTCAGGGCAAACCAGCTGGCCCCAACCCATACACCAGGCCTCTATCCTATATAATCCTATACAATAAAATGGTAATATGCAAACTGACCCTAACAGCAGACCACTGGGAATGACTGGTCACTATGACACACACTGACCACCAGGGGGCAGATGCTCAATGCAGGAGCTGCCCCCTGGTGGTCAGTGCACTTCCACAGAGGGAGCTCTGCTCAGCCACAAGCCAGGCTGACAGCTGCCAGTACAGCGGTGGTTGTGGGAGGCCTCTCCTGCCTCCTCAGCATCGCTAAGGATGTCTGACTGCAGCTTAGGCCTGCTCCCCGCTGGCAAGTGTACATCCCCCGAGGGCTCCTGGGCTGCCGGAGGGATGTCTAACTGCCTGCTTAGGCCCGTTCCTCCAGGGAGTGGGCCTAAGCCAGCAGGTGGATATTCCTCGAGCAGTTCCAGGCTGTGAAAGGGCACAAACCTGGCAAAGGGACCCTCCCTCCCCCCCCCCCAAGTGCACAAATTTTTGTGCACCAGGCCTCTAATATTTTCATAAAATTGCTATTGACATTCGAGAAATCAGGTATTTAACTTGATGTACACTCATTTCTTATCAAGAGTAGAAAAGAGATAACAATATAATAAATCCTATTCTATTTAAAACTTGTTTAAGGCAATAAGGGTTGTGGAAGTTGACAGGCAATGGTAATTCCATGTCTATAAAAACTTTCAATAGAAGAGGTTACAAACAGGACATTTTGTTCTTGGGACAGTGATACAGGAAATTGTTAAATGAATGCCTGGGGTGAGCAGGGAGGGAGAAAGAAGCAAAAGGGAAGGAGGGAGAGAAGGCAGGCAGGCAAAAAGGAAGGAGGGAAAGAGGGAGGGAGGACTGAAAGGAGGGTGGGTAATACAATAGAAACACTAGGTTTGGTGTAAATCCAGAGTGGGGTTGGTAGTACAACGATGTATAAGCTGACTGTGTTCATCTCTACACAACCCCATAACTACACTTTTGTAGCTTGAAATTCACCATAGTCAGAGTATTTACATGAAAGAAATCAGTAAATGCAAAAAATCAGGGCTTTTTATTCAGTTAACCAGTATGCCACTGGTTATGTCTAAATTACAATTCTCAGTTGCAGTCTTCAACCAATAAAACAGAAGTGCTATAAACTACCTCAAAAGATATATGAAAATTAAATACAATAATGTAAGAGTGCTTAGTATACATACAAGAAGTTCAGATAGCTAAGACTATTATTACTTTCAAGAATTAGCCATCAAAGAATACATGGCAGAAATCAAACTCAAAGAGCTTCACCAATAATGAGGTATCCTTAGAGGTAGTACTAGCTAGAACACAGGCTTCAGGGAGCTGAACATTAGCAGCCAGATCAGTTGTGGACTTCAAAAACAAAAACAACAAACAAAAATAAGGCAGAAGAAATCTCCCTGCATAACACAGTTCAGAGAAGAAACAATCTTCTATTTACTAGACTGACATTTAATTTTATTTCTTACAAACCCTTTCAGGTAACAATGTATGTATAATGGAGTTTAAAACAAGCAAACTCCTTTGGGAATTTAAAATAACTTAGAAGTCATGATAAATGTAAAGAAACTGAAACGGGGGCCATAGCTCTACTGCTTGCCTTGCTTTTACTCTGTTTGACAGCAGTGTTTAAAGTATAGTTGAGGAAATAAATTCTTCAATTTGGCTACTATACTTGGAAAGAAGCTTAAAGCAGTTTAATAACTGGAATAAGATTAAACCATACTTCTAAAAAAAAAAAATCAAAGGTGGCAAAAGGAAGTGCCTTTATGCGAATGCCATTCCTTCCCGGCTACTTCTGTTTTCCAATTAAAGAAATCTTTGCTGCTAATCCACTCAGACGAAGTGTCCAAATACATTTGATGCCCCACTTACTGCTGCATCTTCAGAAGTGATTTTCAAGGGTTATAACTGTGCTGGTCATCGGTTATGAACATTAGTAAGTTATACATGTTGGACATTTGTGTTTTTATTTTTCATAGTTTAAACAATCCATGAGTAGTCCAAATAGATGCAAGTGTTCTGGTACCTCATTGCCTCAGGCTTACTTAGCCCATGGTAATAATTTACTAACATATACTGAGCATGAAAGATGCATAAGGGACTTAGATACCAAGAATATGCTCTGCCTTTTTATAAACAAATAATCATTAACATAAATACAAAATAATGTAGATTATATCATCAATCAATAAAGCAAATGAAATATATTAGATTCATCTGATAATTAACCAAATGACTGTAGATACAGCTAAGTGAGGAGACCAAGTAGGTATATATCAGGCACCTAATTTTATTAATGCCATATATAATCACTGCTTTAGAGTTCCTCTGATAGAAAGAAATGTTATTAGAAAAAATGCAAACATTACTTCCTTAAATAATTTAGGTGTGTTGAGATTTTTTCCAATAATGCAGCTGAATTTGGGTCACCCTTACTCAAAACTTGACTTTATTGAGAATCATAATTTATGCCAACTGAAATGTATTCACAATTATCAATTTCATATTTTAATTTTTATAAAATTATTATAAATGATTGAACAAAGATTGCAAATACAACCCATGAAAAATTACCTTTACTTTAAGACTTTGAGAAAATAAAAAGATTGCTATATTAGAGGAAAAACAGGTTTAAAAGAATCTGGCAATAGTTCAGCGACCAAAACACATGTGTAAGAAAAAACAAACAAACAAAAAAACCAGAAAGGCAGGATAAAGAAAATCAGTTATTTAATTTTTTAAAAAGTGAAGGATTAGCCCTAGCCAGTTTGGCTCAGTAGATAAAGAATCGGCTTGTGGACTGAAGGGTCTCAGGGTCGATTCCAGTCAAGGGCACATGCCCAGGCTGTGGGCTCACTCCCCAGTGTGGAGCATGCAGGAGGCAGCTGATCAATGATTCTCTCTCATCATTGATGTTTCTCTCTCCCTCTCCCTCTCCCTTCCTCTCTGAAATCAATAAAAATATATATTTTAAAAGTGAAAGATTAGCAAAATCAATTTCTTTTTTTAGCTTCATCCTTCTCTAACATAACTTTATATACTTTATCCTTGTTTAAATTATATAGTGACTAAAACCCACCTTAAATTGTACACTTAAAATGGCTAAAAAGATCAATTTTGTGTCCAATTGTGTTATCCAATTAAAAATTAAAGTGAAGTGATATTTATAGTTCTATTTATAAAATACAGAATGGTGTTCATCTCTGTAGCTAACATACTCATGCATTTATTTCAAAGTCAGATACAGTTATATAAAGACTAGGGGCCCAGTGCACAAGGGGGGGGGGGGTCCCTCAGCCCGGCCTGTGCCCTCTCTCAGTCTGGGACCCCTCTGGGGATGTCCACCTGCTGGTGTGCCTGGCCAGCCTGGGTGAGGGGCCAATGTCTGTTTGCAAGCTGGTCAAGCTTCCTAGTGGGGACCCTCACCCCAGGGGGTGTGGGAAGCCTGGGTGAGGGGCTGAGGGCAGTTTTCAGGCCGACCACAGCTCCCACTGACCCTTCGGGTCACCCGCCTGGGAAGCCGATGGTGGGGTGGCACTAGCCAGCCCATGGCCTCCCAGGCGAGGGCCTCAGGGGCTGGCCGCCTGGTCTCCGCACCTGCTCCCCTCCCAGGCTCCCACCCGGGAAGGCATCCGCAGGCCCAAGGCGCCGGATGCCTTCCCAGGACGGAGGCTCCCAAGATGGCGGAGGTCACAGCCCCGGAGAAGCCGCACACAGGGGCTGCGGCCTCCACCATCTTGGCTGGGCTAATTTGCATACAGCAGCTCTAATTGGCTGGTGGGCATGGCTTACCCCATTCCGGAGAAACGGTTAATTTCAATATTACACTTTTATTAGTTAAGATTTAACTACTTTTGCTATTTGAAGACAAGAATCAGTCCTAGTCATCTTTGAATTTCCATCATTTAGAAAAACTTTGCACAGTATGAAAACCTACAACTTCCTCAAATAAATGGTTAAAATAGTAAGTCATACGTTATGTATATTTTATTACAATAAAAAAACAAATCCTCTGACTTGGAATCAAATAACAATAGTCTTCACTTTGATTTCAAACCAGTTGAATCTGAACATCAAGTCTAATCTTCTGCAATGTATGTCTAGTTATACCAATTTTGATATATGGTTGTATCAATTGATATGTAGTTATATCAATTTTTAAATTTTCTAACCACTCTAATCTCAGTCCCATCAGAGGTCAAAAGGTAAAAAAAGAAGGGACTCATATGTGCACAAGTTCATTAGCCCATCCCACAAGGAAGTCATGTGCCTCTGAAACTTTACAGGTTTTCCTGTGTGAACTGACATCTAGACATGGCAGGGGCCTGCCTTTGGTTTCCGACAGGAAATGGTGCCACTGAAGTGCAAAGTCACAAGGAGAAGCTGCAGGGCTAAGGCTGTGTCCACAGCAGGACAGAAAGCCAGCAAGTCAACCTGTGCTTTTTTTGTTTATTTTTGTTAATGCTGCCCAAGGATCTTTTCCACTGATTTTTAGAGAGAGTGGAAGGAAGGGAGAAAGGGTGCGGGGAGGAGAGAGAAAGGTAGAGAAACATCCCTGTGAGCAAGATACACTGACTGGTTGCCTCCCAACCAGAGCCAGAGACCAAACCTACACCCAGGAACATACCCTTGACAGGGAATCGAACCCGTGACCCTTCAGTGCAAGGGACAACACTCTAACCTCTTAGGAACACTGGCCAGTGCCAGGCAGTGCTTTTCTTAAAAATAAAATAGAATAAAGAAAAGAGCAAAGAAAAAGAGATACAGAATTAGTTTGATCAAAACTACAAATCAAATGTTTGTCAATAAACCTTAAACACAGGCTATTTTACAACTTACAGAAGAATTTGCAAATAAATTTGAAGGTAATGAAAACTCAATGTATATTCCATTCCATACTTCCATGTGTTTCTCCCTAATATTCCTCTTCTTACTTACTTTACTCTCCTTAGTTCTCACTTTCCTCCTTTTTATAAAATCTAATTATACATCGAAAGGAAATTCCCTTACTCCTTTATGTCAATAGGTTAGCATAGGTTGCTAGGTATTAATAAAGGAAAGGAACAAAGGGAATCAGACATTATAAAGCCTAATAAAATGGGAAGCTGAGTCCAATATTGGACTTTCTTCACTATGAAGCTACAGCTTCACACACTCCCCACAGAACAACTGTTCAGTCCCCCATAGATTACTGGGGGGAGGGGTACAACAATAAAGCGGAAATTGCTCTACTGAGTACAAGATGGCAAAAGGCGGGGAGGGTGCTTCTACCATAAGGCACACACAGTAGGAGCCAGGATGGCGATCACAGAGGTCTGTCGTGTAGCCTGGGAAAAGGATGGGGTTGGATAAAAGGCATACAGCACCCTCCCCACTCGCCAAGCCACCAAAGACCCAGGAAATGGATTGGTTAGAGAGGGGAAGCAGCAAGAGCCCCTAATCAAATGGGAATTTGATTGGTTACTCTGAAAGGGCACCTCGTCTTTCCCAAACCAGAGATAATATAACCCAAGCTGACAAAGCTCTCTCTCTCCCAGGCAGGATAGGGCATGCTTGCTAAATTGGTTTGCAAGTTGGTTCCCCCATTGTCTCTCCACAGCTGCCCTACAATCCTAACATCTGCCTGGGATCCAGGCAGCCATGAAGACTCCAAAAATCCGCCTGGGCATAGCATCAGCCAGAGTGCAGCCAGGAACAGACTAAGCCATCAAGATGTGGACAAACATGGACTAAACTGGACTAACCTAGGCAGGGAACAGAACTTTGGGATCTTGGCCTTGGTGCTGGGCTTGATGAAGGCTGGATTTTTTTTCTACAGCTGGAGGGATAGAGATGGGACTCTGGGAACCCAGGGGCCAGCCAGTCCTTGATTTTGCTTCTATAATGAATCTGACCACTAAACCTCATCCTTCCACACGCGAGTCTCCCAAATGCTTTTCTCCTGCCTCTGAAAGGACACCATTTTCTCTGGCAACAAATTCACCAATATGCCTACATTTTGTCTTGGAGGAAGAAGTGTCAGTAAATACATCTGTCCTACATATTAGGTAAAAAAAGAGAGAGCAAGGTAAGGAGGAAGACTTTGTATAGTCTGCCTTAATAGTAAACCTCAAGATAAAGATCCCCTAGGCTATTTTTAAATGCTCATAAACTAAGACAGTAGTTTCCAATTCTACACTTGGTTACTGAGGCTTCAGACAGAAATGAGTTTAATGCAAATGTTATACTAAGTCAAATAATCAGTAATTGGATCTATAAGAAGGAAGTACTTTTTAAAGGTGCCTTTTTTTTTTTTACTTCAAAGACTTAAATTTTCTGATAAGCAGTTTCAACTGTGAGCATGCAAATTCATCATATAAAAAGTCAACAAGTTGCATTAAAGAGTTTTCCTTTAAATTTGTTCGAACAACCTGGGCTTTATTTTAACTATAAAACAAATTACAGAAAATTACAAAATGTGACCGTCTACTTCCATCAGGAACTAAATATACGCATATGCCAACAAGTTCATTTTTGTCCCTCATAAAGAACTAAGAGAAGGTGAGATATACATTGCATCAATCAAATTAGCTAATTTAAAACAAATACCCATTCTATCTATCCATTGCTAGAAAGCAATAGAAATGACCTTACTAATACATTGCCTCTAGTAATACCAAATGAAAGGCACTGTTTTTCAAAAGTGAAAATAGTTGATAGTCTTTGACCTAGTAATAGCATTTCTGAATTAATTCTACACACAAAAAAAGGAAAAACTATAAGTATAAAAAACACATTGTAATAGCATTTGTAACCTAAAAATTACTAACAGTTCACCTCAAGGAAATGGCCAATTTAATTATGGTAAAACAATATAATGGACTGTTATGCTGCCAATATAAATTACATGTAACAAAAATGAGAAGAAAAGCAATCTAATCTAATAAAAGAGTAATATTAAAATTGACCGTTTCTATGGGATGCCTAAGCCACGCCCACCAGCCAATCAGAGTGGCTGTATGCAAATTAACCCAGCCAAGATAGAGTTCAGCAGTAACAGAGCTGGAGTAAACAGCAGGCTTCCGTTGCACCAGGAGTACACTGTCTGCCGGCTGGCTGGGCTTCTCCCAGCTCCAGGCAACATTATTGCAACATTGTTTCAATTACAGAATCCTCAGAGCTAAAGCAAACAGCAGGCTTCCGTTGCACCAGCGATGGAGGACACTGTCTGCCTAGGCCAGCTGAGTAAGGCAGCATTCTTTCAATTATAAAAGCCACGGAGCCGAAGCCAACAGGAGGTTTCATTACCTGCCTAGGTCTCAGCTTAAAGGAACAGTGTATCAATTATAGAAGATAAATAAACCCCAGAAACCTGCTTCCAGCCAGCCTTGCTGGGACATTGGGGCAGTGGAAGCTGTGGGCAGCCTGAAAGCCTAAAAACAGCCCTCAGGCCTACGCCCAAGCTGGCCACACCCCAATGGGGTGAGGGACCCCACTGGGGGGCTTGGCCAGCCTGCAAACAGCCATCAGCCCCTCACCCAGGCTGACCAGGCACCCCAGAAGGGACCCAAAACCTGAAGGGCCTGTGGGCAGCCTGGAAACGACCCTAAGCCCATCACCCAGGCTGACCAGGCACGCCAGCAGGTGGACATCCCGAGAGGGGTCCCAGACTGCGAGAGGGCACAGGCCGGGCTGAGGGACCTCCGAGTGCATAAATTTTTGTGCACTGGGCCCCTAGCATTAAATAAAAATGGCCTGCATATAAAGAAGCATTAAACATTTCATGTAAAATATATGAAAACATTAGTTGAACAAGAGTGGTATAGTGGTTTGAATAAAGTATTTTCTTTCCCTATTTTAATCTGCATTACTGTCAAATGTTTCTATAAGAAACTAGATACACTATACATTTTATAAGTATATTTCCTAATATTATCTTAAACTATTAATATTAATAATCAGATTTCAAATGGACATGTTTATTAAAATGACCAAAAAAATCAATAAGTCACTCCTAGAATTTGTCTTAAAATAATAAATAATACAATGAACATGGCTCTTACATGGAAAATGCTTCAAAATTTAAAATGTTCTTTATGTTAACAGAATTTTAAAAAGCATCTTGCTAGGTGCTGCAGAGAATTTCAGTGAATACAAGCAAAAATATAAGATCATCACATCATATGAGAAATATAATATAAAAATAAATATTAAAAAGTGTTTTCACCCTAGCTGGTTTGGCTCAGTGGATAGAGCATTGACTTATGGACTGAACGGTCCCAGGTGCGATTCTAATCAAGGGCACATGCCTGGGTTGTTGGTTCAATCCCCATTAGGGGGCATGCAGGAGGCAGCTGATCATTGATTCTCTCTCATCAATGATGTTTGGATTTCTCCCTCTCCTTTCCTCTCTAAAATGAATAAAAAGATTTTGAAAAAAAAAGTATTTTCAAAATATTTTAAAAGTAACATATAGGACCAATTACAAAAGGGATATACATGAACAACTATAAAACTCTAGAGAAATACCAGCAATAATGTATGATGTTTAAAAAGGGAGTTTACAATTACCACTATGATTATTACTATTATTAAGAGACTAGGGGCCCAGTGCACAAAAATTTGTGCACTCGGGAGAGGGGGTCCCTCAGCCCGGCCTGTGCCCTCTCACAGCCAGGGACAGCTTCTTGGTCATGGGACAGCCCGGGGAGCTCCAGGGCTAGGGGTATAGTAGGCTTCCTGCCATCGCTGCCGGCGGCTCAAAGAGCTGGGGCTCCAGCTCGGGGGCCCCGCAGGGCCATGGACGGGGAACCCATTCAGAGGCTCCACGTGGAGCAAGGTGGCTGCCTCGGAGCCGGCCCTGTAGTCTGGCCCAGCAGCTCTAAGAACTCCAAGGTCTCAGGGACCTTGTCCAGGTCGCACAGATTCACGTCGCACCCCAAAAGGCCGCACCCACCCCCGCACGCCCCACCCCCACTGCCGCCTGCTCCGCACCCGCCGCTGCTCACTCCGTGGCTGCCAGCCTCCACCTTGGCTGGGTTAATTTACATACAGCCACTCTGATTGGCTGGCGGCTGGTGGGCGTGGCTGGTGGGCGTGGCTTGGGTGTCTCGGAGAGATGGTTAATTTCCATATTACTCTTTTATTAGAGTAGATAACATTGTAAGAGGAGGATGGGTGGAAAAGGTGAGGGGAATTAAGAAGTAAAAGCTGCCAGTAACAAAATAAGTCACAATAATACAATCAAATAAAAAAGTAATATGCAAATTAACCATCACTCTGTTACACTTAAGCCATGCCCACCAGCCAAGCCACACCCATCAGCCAATCAAAGTGATGATATGCAAATTAACCCAGCCAAGATGGCAACAGGCAGCCATGGAGCTAGAGCAAACAGGAGGCCAGCGACAGAGGAAACTGTCTGCCTAGGCCGGCTCTGGCCTCTGCTCAAGGCAACAAAGTTTCAATTATAGAAGCCACGGACTGAAGCAAACAGGAGGCTTCATTGCCTGCCTAGTCAGGCTGTGGCCTCTGCTCAAGGCAACAGAGTTTCAATTATAGAAGATAAATAAACCCCAGAAACCTGCTTCCAGCCAGCCTCACTGGGACCTTGGGTCAATGGAGTTGTGGCCAGCCTGCAAACAGCCCTCAGCCCCTCAGCCAGGCTGCCCAGGCAGCCTAGTAGGAACCCGAACTCTGAAGGGGCTGTGGGCAGCCTGAAAATAGCCCTCAACCTCTCACCCAGGCTGGCCAGGCACCCCAGTAGAGACCCAAAACCTGAAGGGACTGTGGGCAGCCTGAAAACAGCCCTCAGCCCCTCACCCAAACTGGCCATACCCCTATGGGGTGAGGGTCCTTGGCCGGCCTGCAAACAGCCATCAGCCCCTCACCCAGGCTGGCCAGGCGTGCCAGCAGGTGGATATCCCCCAAGGTATCCCAGACTGGGAGAGGACACAGGCCAGGCTGAGGAAACCCCCTGAGTGCACAAATTTTTGTGCATTGGGCCCCTAGTCTATTCTAGTAAAAGAGTAATATGCAAATTGGTGTCACTCCACTACACCTAAGCCACGCCCACCAGCCAATCAGAGTGACTATATGCAAATTAACCCAGCCAAGATGGCAGCTGGCAGCCACAGAACTGGAACGAGCAGGAGGCTTGCCCCAGCGATGGAGTAAGCTAAGGTTCCTGCCTGCCTTGGCCGGCTGTGGCCTCCGCTCAAGGCAACAAAGTTTCAATTATAGAAGATAAATAAACACCAGATACATACTTCCAGCTGGCTTGAGCTCAAGGAAGCACTGGGAGCCTGGGTTGTCAGGGGCAACCCGACCTGGGCTCTGATTAAAGCAACAAAGTTTCTATTATAAAAGATAAATAAATCCCAGATACCTCCTTCCAGCCAGCCTCACTGCCAACAGCCCTCAGCCCCTCATCCAGGCTGGCCAGGCACCCCATGGGGGGACACCCACCTTGAAGGGGCTATGGGCAACCTACAAACAGCCATCAGCCCCTCACCCATGCTGGCCAGGCACCCCAGCGGGACCCCTACCCTAATCCAGGACACCCTTCAGAGCAAACCAGCCAGCCCCCACCATGCACCAGTCCTCTTTTCTATATAATAAAAGGGTAATATGCAAATTGACCCTAACAGCAGAACCACTGGGAATGACTGGTCACTATGACACACACTGACCACCAGAGGACAAACGCTCCATGCAGGAGCTGACCCTCATGGTCAGTGCACTCCCACAGGGGAAGCTTTGCTCAGCCACAAGCCAGGCAGATGGCTGCCAGTATCTGGTGGTGGTGGGAGCCTCTCCTGCCTCCTCAGCAGCACTAACAATGTCTGACTACATCTTAGGCCTGCTCCCGGCTAGCAAGTGGACATCCCCTGAGGGCTCCCAGGCTGCCAGAGGGATGTCTGACTACCAGCTTAGGCCCAATTGCCTGGGGAGTGGGCCTAACCCAGCAGGTGGACATTCCCCAAGGTTCCCAGACTGCAAGAGGGCACAGGCCTGGCTGTGGGACCTGCCCCCCGAGTGCACAAATTTTTGTGCACTGGGCCTCTAGTATCATAAGTATGGTGACAGTCACTAGAATTATTGTGGTGATCATTCATAATGCCCATAAATGTCTAATCATTATATTGTGGCAACTATAATTTTAATGTTATAATAGATATAATTTTCACTAGTTTAAAAATAAATTTTAAAAAATATTTAATATTCATTAAGTACTAATTTCTAGATACTTTGCCAGATGTTTAAGTTATCGTTTCATATTCAATGTAGAACTATCAACAAATTTATAGATGCATTTTATAGATGAGAAAAATGAAGCTCAAGTTGGAAATCTAACTTATTCAATCCTTTATAATAAAAGGCTAATATGCAAATCTACCAAATGGCGGAACAACTGGTAGCTGTTACACACACTGACCACCAGGGGTGCAGATGCACAATGCAGGAGCTGCCCCATGGTGGTCAGTGCACTCCTACAAGAGGAGCAATGCTTAGCCAGAAATCGGGCTCATGGTTGGTGAGTGCAGAGGCAGTGACAAGAGCCTCTCCCGCCTCTGCAGCAGTGCTAAGGATATCCGACTGCCTGCTTAGACCCACTCCTCTGTCAGTTGGACATCTCTTGAGGGCTCCCAGGCTGCAAGAGGGTGCAGTCCGGGCTGAGGGAGCCCCCTTCACCCCCCTAGTGCATGAATCTCATGCACTGGGCCTCTAGTCTTCTATATAAATAAAAATGTAAGTATTCACTTGTTCAAAATCTCAAATCTCCAAAAGTTCTTCACCAATTGCTTTGAAATTTTGACACAACGTTGCATTCGAATATGCGCGTGTTTTTAGATATCTACATTATATAGATGTCACACCTGTTACAAGTAAAAACATGCTTTTTTGGAAAAAAAAACAGGTAAAAACATGTTTTTGAAAAACAGTGCCATCTGTTGGACATAAAAGCAACATACGCTACAAACTTAACAATATTATTCAGTCTAACATTCAAAGCCAGGCAGTCAGTCACCTACAAGTCCGTCCACACTATTATGGAAGCAGATGAAGCTGTTAATTATCCAACAGAATTTTGGAATTCACTCGATCTGCCAGGGATGAAATTCAATCAGCGTGCCAATTATCATGTTGCGAAATATCAACCAGCGTGTTGCTGGGCCTCGGGCAGGGGCTAGGCTGGAGCTCAGGGCCCAAGCAACTGCCGTGCCTCGGCTCCTTTTTCCTTTGGCTTTTGGGTGGCTCAGCAAGGTCCCCTGTGGCCAGGAGTCGGGAGCAGCCAGGCCACTTCGGGCGCGAGGCACGGGCCACCTGTGGGGAGCAGGGGTGCAGGCAGGCACTGGGACACCCTGGCTGCAGAGGCGCAGGTGTGCAAGGGCAGACCAGCCAGGCAGGGCAGGGGCGGCGGTGTGCCAGGGGCATCCACCCAGAAGGGCGCATTGTATACCCACAAGCATTGTGCAATTCAACATATTAGAAATGTGTGCTTTCTCTTTTCTTTCTTTTCCATTTAACCAGACTGAGCCATAGCAACGTGTGGCCGGGTACAGCTAGTCAATAATAAATAGTGAACTAGGACTTGAACCAGGTTCTGGGCCTTTATTGCATACTTCCTCCAAAGACTTTAAAAAAATAAACATTTATGCCCTGGTTGTTGTGCTCAGTGGTTAGAGTACCAGCCTTTGACCAGAACTGAACCTATGGAAGGCTCATAGGTTCAACTCTGGTCAAGGGCACATACCTGGGTTGCAGTTTCCTCACTCCAGTTGGGGCAGGTTGGGAAGGCAACCAATTGATGTGGCTTTCTCACACTGATGTTTCTTTCTCTCTCCCCCTCTCCCTTCCCTTCCACTCTCTCTAAAATCAATGGGAAAAAATATCCTTCAATGAGGATTAACAAAAAAAAATAGATAATAAACATTTATAAACCATATTAAATCAGTACTTACATATGTTTCTTTATACAGTCCCACTAGACTTGCTTTTTCTCAGCTATTTTTATCTATTCTTCTGGAAATGGAAGAAATGCTCAGCTATATGACAAGAAAATTTATTATGATTGGTCATCTAGTTTTTTTCAACATATATTTTATATTAAATGTTTTGAATTAGATATTTTATCTTTAACATCATAAAATTAATGCAGACATGTTTCCTGACCCATTTACTCTTTATGTCAGAATAGCTACACCAGAAATAATTTGCCAGAATATACTAAATCAGATAGATACATTTTCACTTTATTTTTGGGTGTCTAAGTTATTCATGATTTCTAAGGTAAATATTGTGGACTCTATGAGAAGAAAGATACATTGGACCATTGGACCTGAACCCTGAGAAGGAACTTATCTGCTGAGATGGACACCCTATGTCAACAAAAGGCTCAAATGTTATAAATAATAAAATAGTAAACTCCATTTGCATACAAGGGCTTCTCATAATCTGTATTCCAGGAAGAATCTCAGACTGAAAACCTGTCCTCTATGCTTTGTTTCTGACATGAGTCAACCACTGCTTTATCTTTCTACCAATGGACTGAGATCTGCCTTGTCCAATCAGAAATGCACAATTTAGAGGCCTCATTTACATAAAAAGGACCTACTTAAGAATCTGGGTGGAACTTTCACTATAAAAGGCAGCCTCCCCTTTGTCTCAGTGGAACACAATTTACTTGAATCTGTCTCCACAGCTGTAGCTTCTGTAGCTCAAATAAACGCTTCTAATTCTCTATCGCAGTCTGAATTTCATTTTTGCTTATAGTATTTAGGAAGACCTATGAACGGGTCTGGGCATCTTGTGCACCCAGTACTACTATTTGTTCTCACATCTTTTTCTAAGCATGTCTCATTCTACATAGACAGTAAGTCTCCGACTCTGGGAAGAGGCTGCATTTAATCATCTCCTGGAAAGTCAGCTTCTTTCCTTAGTAAAATGATTGGTTCCCGCTGCATTAAGTTGTAACTTAATCTCCTAATAGCATAGCTTATTAAATCTTACCCCTAGACCAAGGGGAAGTACAGAACCAGGGCCAAGTGGAAGAGAAGTTTGGGAAGGAAAGAGAGTAGCTACTGCAGGTCTATATTATTTGAAACTGCATTTTCTCCATATCACACTACTTTTATAATACATTAAAAGTGTCTTAAGTTGTTATTTGTCTTGAATCACTGAGTAAATTGATGGCCACACGTAAACTGTCAGGAAACATACCAAGATTAGGATCTCTGGGACTACAATGAAGCTGGGCCTGGCTGGAAAGCAGGGGAAGTGGCCATGTTTTCCTTTGCGGTAGAGGGTTTATTGGCCAACAGGAAATGAAAGAAAAGATGACCAACAATCGAGTCCATTGAAGATGGAAGGGCTACCTCTTGGGATGAAGCATAAGAGAATCAGAAAAAAAAGCCACTGGAGAGAGGTGGGAGGAGTAGACAGTACTCTACCCTGTGCTGTGTGGTTCCCCTCCCATGTTATTGCCTCTCTGATTTTCTACCTGAGTCACCAACTATATCTTTACTCCTATCAATCTCTGCTCTCCTTTCAATAGCAAAGGGATATCGCACTCTACCTTAAGATGGGGTTTAACAAAATTTTAAAATGTACAAGGGCCAAAAAATTCTGAACATCTCCACCGTTCCAGAACAGGATGTCGTTTGCTTACCTCTTACCCCCTCCTTGACTCTGGCCCACTTCCAGTCAATATAATTTAAAGAGAAAATAACTGTATTCTGGGGATAATATTCAAGCCACTTAGCATCACATTATAGAAGCCTATGGCAGACCATAAAGGAAATATTTATATGTTAATGCAAACCACAAAAGCAGCAGTCTGCCATAGCTCCATGTCTCTTTTATTTAAGGGTGACATTTAAGCTAACACAGTGCAGAAGGCTTTTCAAGATTTATCACATAAAAATCATAACTTTGGGTATAGGTACTCTTCCTATACCACTTTGCAAATGAGGCAATTTTAACTTCAAGGTAAAGATCTTGCCTAATATCACAGGTGGAAGCAAAGGATTAAAGTAGGACTCAACTCCGAACTCTAAATTCAAACTGAATTTTGCACCACTACTAGTATATTATACTGCAAATTGTTAAAATCTACCTTCTACCCATTTTAACATCTGAAAGGCACTATTTGTAATAAAAAAGAGAAGAAAGAAGAGGAAAAGAATCAAATTGTGTACCAATAAGTACAAGGCACTATGCATATCCTGAAATTACAAACATTAGGTTAAACAGTCCTGGTCTTGATGGATTATTCACAGACTCCAACAATTCACTATTCCTTCCAGATGGAAACTGCCTTCGTCCACCAATTCCAGTATTTAGGCTCTTTCAAAATTCTTTCTCACTCTCTCCATTCTGCCTTCCTTAACTAATTTCCTCTATTTATTTACTCAATCAGTCTAGCTATTCTATTTGATATTATATGTGATCTAAATTTCATTCCTGCAATTTCTTTCATTTGAATAGCTTTGTGCATTAAACTCACATTCGATAAATACAGAGATGGTGTCTTCTACTTTGTTCTAAATGACTAGTTGTGTCAACAATACACTGTGTGTTCAATATCAAGTAGAGTATAAGATTCAGTTTGATGGGGGGAATCTCTGGTACAGAGAACTGGGTTAATCTTAATTACAGCTTTTCTAGAGGCCTGGTGCACGGATTCCTGCACATTGAAAGGAGGTTAATTAGAAGGTGGCCAGCGGGGTGGGACTGGGTCTGGACACTCTCTGGAGCCAATCTCCCACAGTCCCTCCCTGGTCGGCCACACCTGGGGTGGCATTGGGACTCAAAGGTTGTCTGCGGAGTGAACTTTCTACATAAATGTTATAGCTCCCTATAGTCTGGCCTCTCCTTCCTTTACTTCCCACAGCTCCTGACTGCCCACTACTAAGCTACCTGCTACCCCATTCATCTCATATTTGCTTCTGCCACGTGCCCAGCCAATGCCCATCCAGAGTTCAGTGTCAACTAACCACTGACTTTCTGCATACACCTTCCCAATGTCCCATGAGTATTATCAGCCTTATGCATTTTATATACAACCCTACCCTCACCACTCAGACCCAATTCTACACTTCCTTCTCAAGCTTACAATTCACCACGTAATCATATACACAGCATGGCTATGGATATCTTCTTAACCTTACCCTATCTGAAAACAGAGGAAGTATGAAACATCTATTTCTTAAGTTTTGTTTCCACAACTAGATGGTCAATTCTGAATCTTACATTTATCTTTCTTCCTAGAAAATCTAGGTATTCAGTAAATACTTGATGGTTTATTAATAAAAATAAAGTTACTGTAATAAGACTTTTTTCCCCAAAAAAAAGTATTTATATTTTTAAACTGACATATGTATTTAATGCTCAATGGGTTTTTCTTTAACCCTCAATTTTTTGGAATCTACCCTAACAACTATCTCAGAAAACATCAATTATGAATTCCTAATATGCAACACCTCATGAATATTATTAAAAATGCCAACTAAATATGCTAATCATTCATACATTTTTCTTCATCTCTTCTTCTAATAACCCTTGGCACACATACAAATTAAAACTGGTGTTATCTGCCCTTCTAAAAATCACTATTTATTGTTTAATACAAACATATAAAAATAACTTTGCTTTTTGTTCTGATTAGAAAAGTACCACACATATATCCCCAAACAGGTAATGCCTATTATCTACCTATAAACAGGTTAAAATCACTTGATAGTTTGGTAGCAAACAGTACCTACAAACATTGTTACCATATTTGGAATATGCTCTTTCATAAATACATACACATAACAGAAGTACAAGTTCTAGAACCTGCCCATTAAATCCTGGCTCCATACTTCCCATTGCTGTTACCTTGAGCTATTTAGCCTCCTGATAATTCTGTTTACTAATCTGTAACATGGTAAACTCTGATGAATGTTGTGAACATTAAATGATATAATCAATGTAAAACACTTAAAAATCTAACATATAGCAAATTTTCAATGTTGCTCTATATCCTCAGCATAAATGCCATTTTGTCATCTACTTCACTCTGCTGGAAACACCTGGTAGAAAAACTTCCCTATCAATAAATTCAAAATATTTCGTTCTGAACAGAAGCCTAGTGTTCTTTATACCAATGTACCATATTTATTCAACTATTATTGCTGCTGGACATTTTGACCGCTTTACAATCTTTACTAACAAGAATTATGATGAACATAATTGTAGCCAAATCTTTGCATGTATTCATAATTACATTTTTGGAATGAATTCCTAGAAGTAAAATTTCTGGTCCAAAGGGTACTCCCATTTTAATTTTATTTTTTATATAGTTTTATTGATTTCAGAGAGGAAAGGAGAGGTAGAGATAGAATCATTTATTGGCTGCCTCCTGCATGCCCCCTACTGGTGATTGAGCCTGCAACCAGGCATGTGCCCTTGGCCAGAATCACACCCAGGACCCTTCAGTTCACAGGCAGATGCTCTATCCACTGAGCCAAACTGGCAACGGTGCTATTCACATTTTAAATGTTTACACTTCCTTCCCCAGAAAAGTATAAGTTTACACATGCTTCTACACGTATATTCACCACAGCCTCCTCAACATTGGTATGGACATCTTTTCAACCTTATCCAATCTGAAAGAAGGATATACTGCTTGAACTACTGGCAGGCGAAACATCAGTTCATCGGCTTACTGGTCTTGGTCTTCTCTTGTGAAATCCGTGTTCAAATTTTTTCCCATCTTTATTTCGGGGCAACTGCCTTATTGTGGCTAAGAGGTTACTTCCTTTAAAATATTAAATTTTCTCTGTCACATATTTCAAATGTTTTTTTTCAGATTATGGCTTGGCATTTAAATTTATAACACTTTTATTGCAGAGATGTGTGTAATTTCCCAGTCAAGCATATCAATCTATTTGGGATTTCTGGATTTGGTATCACTCTAGAAACTTCTTCCTCAAACAAGTTTATAAAAGTATATTCACCTAAATCTTACTTTAGTACCTTTTGCACATTACTCTGATTCCTTTTTATGAAGTAAAGCATTAGGGAGATGTATTTGAAATCTTAGAGTATCATATCTGAAAATATCTCATGTTGGACAAAGCATAATGCTAGGCAAATCAATCTATTAAGCATAATGTAGAAGCAGCTTTATCTAAGATTCCAGAGTAGAACACCATAAAAAGGCACATCATTATACACTGGCTTCATATTTTTAGCAATTAATTTTTATCCCAGTCCATAATCCTCTATTGTACTTCCCAGGCCTGTATATCCCATAGCTTATGTCACAGCTATACTCAAATTTGGAGGAAAATGGCCTCAGAGGTCTCTGTTATACAGTGCTGAGAATTTTTCTCTTTATTCTATAAGCAGATCTGAGATGGAATTAATACATACATTCATATTAATTTGATTACTGAATCATGACAGAGATGATGACAATTTTTGATCCCCATAGCAGTAGCTGATAGAGATAGAGATAGAGATAGAGATAGAGATAGAGATAGAGAGAGATAAGCAGAGATATAGATATTTGTACATTTGTAGATATATATGGTCCAGGGAGGGAGGGAAAGACCTGATATAGCTTTTGTTTCTTATTTGTTTACATTAGTTTATCTTTCTTAGAAAAATATAAAGTCAGGTTGAAGCCAAACAAAACACTGGTAAATAGCCCTTCTTTGAAAGCAATCCATCTTTCCTTCACACATTTTTAGAAAACCTGAAGAGGATCATCATCGTTCTAAAAATTTATTCCTGAGGTGTTGAAAGAGAAATACATATTTCATCCTAAAGTTATCAGCTGAACTGTGTTGTTTAGGTATAATTTCATGCTCTTAAACACAGGTAAATATCAGCACCCTTTCAGAGGCTCTTTAGTTTTAAATGTACACAAATGAAATTTTTTTAAAAAACCCACATTTGATCTTTAAGACTGGTAATCAAACAGCAATAACTCAAATCTGTATAGAGTTGTACAGTCTACAGAGCTTTTTCATAAACTTTCTTTTATTTAGTATTGACAAGTTAGTGTAGGACAGGGGTTTTAGTGAGAAAAAAAATTCAACCTGAATTAACAAATCTAGTAAATGGAAGGGCTTGAACCTAGGACACCTCATAATCCCTCAAATCGAGGGCATATATTAGTCACTCAACACTCACAGCAGCCCCAATTCCTGCACCTCTGAATGCCTCCTTCTTCAAAGGCACACATATTCACTAAGCCTTCACATTGCTCTCCAACCACTTCTATCTAGTCCGCCATGGATTCTCTAGTGCTTAATATTCCAAGGTCCATTATTTCTTACTAGTGTCCTGGTACACAGATTTGTGCACACTGAAAGGAAATTAATTAGAAGAAATATTTTAATATTGCTATCTGCCCTTTCTCTATAATAGAAGTATCAACCAAATTCACGATCGATAACGACAGATCAAAACACATGTGTGCAATTGACTCCAGTGAGAACTTTATATATCTTTATATATATAGACTAGTGGCCCTGTGCATGAAATTCATACACGAGGTGGGGGGGTGGCTGTCCCTTACCCCAGCCTGCACCCTCTCCAACACCCTCTCCAATCTGGGACTCCCTGTGGGATCAGGCCTAAACCAGCAGCTGGACATCCCTCTAGCAATCTGGAAACGCTGGCTCCTAACTGCTCACCTGCCTGCCTGCCTGGTCGCCCAACTACTCTGCCTGCTGGCCTGCTCACCTCCAACAGCCCCCTCTTGCTTGCATGATCACCCCAACAGCCCCCCCGCCACTGACTTGCTCACCCCAAACTGCCCTCCCTGCTGGCCTGCTTTCCCCCAACTGCCCCCCACTGCCAGGCTGCTCACCCCCAACTGCCCCCCTCCCTCCAGCCTGATTACCCCCAACTGTCCTCCCCTCCTGACCTAATCACCTCTAACTGCCTCTGCCTTGGCCCCGCCCCATGGCTTTGTCCAGAAGGACGTCCAGAAGGTCTCCTGATCTAATTAGCATATTGCCCTGTTATGAGTACAAACTTGCCTAGTTAGACCTGCTTTCTGATTTAGCTAAAATTTTTTCACCCCAGTGAAGCACCCCCAACTTCTCTTTCAGGTAATTGTCAGCAACGCAGCAGTAAATATCAACACAAAGTAGATTATTATTGTAGATCATGCAGGAAGAACAAAGGGTAAAATATTTAGCTGCAGCGGTGTTTGACTATATTCTGCACAGGGAGAAAACCTGAAGTCATTTTCAAGTTCCGCCATTTCTTAGTTCTTTTCAGTCGGGTAAAGTTTCTAAATTTCTAAATCTCCATTTTCCGGCTAACGAAAAGAAAATAGGATTCTATGAAGCCTCATATCTACCTACTCCAGGACTTCTGTGAGGATCAAATGAGATGAGACATGGGAAAACGCTTCACAGACATTTGGTTAAAGTGTAAAATGTTTGCACCTGACATAAAGCAAGTCATGTTCCTGGGCTGAAGAAACTTTAAGGAGGCTAGTTGCTAGGGAGAGGTAGCTGGGCATTGCTATGTGATGTCATTACCTGGCACCCATGGCACCTATAGTGACCTTTTCCGGGCTGGACTGGGGGCCACATTCTGCACCATGGGGTCTTGGCAGCGTTGGCTGCAATTTGATGGGGTATTGCTCCAGGTAGTGGCAGGGCTTCTGCCCCACTTAGGGGAAGCTGAGTGTTGGTTTGTCGGCACCAGGTCCATGATGCCGTTTATTTTTAAACTAGGGGCCCGGTGCACAAAAATTTGTGCACTCGGGGAGGAGGGAGTCCCTCAGCCCGGCCTGTGCCCTCTCACAGTCTGGGACCCCTCAGTGGATGTCCTATGATGGCCCCAGTCTGCCAGGCGCCTTCTGTGTGTGTGGGTGTGTGTGTGTGTGTGTGGCCACTGGGGACCTGCCCCCAGCCGCATCTGAGGCTCGGAGCAGTCCTCCTGTGTGTGTCTACCTGCTGGGGGCCTGCCCCAGGCACACCGTGGAGGCTTGGAGCAGGCACCCCCTCTATGTTGATCTCTCAGACTCTTGCCCTCCCCTGCATGTTGTTCTCTTTTTTGAGCGTGGCCAG
>PVJC01014219.1:0-36775 GCA_004026665.1 Murina feae | reverse complement strand
CTTTTATTAGTTTAGATTACTAAGAAAGACAACATGCTGTTAACTATGACATGCCATAATGTTGAGACACATCAAGGTCTTAGAGATCTGAAATGTGTTTTATAGATGAAATAATCATGACTGTAACTTTCTAAAATATCAATAAGAAGTTTTATTGTGTTTTAAAAATATGAGATTAAGATAAATTTATTTAGATTTTATTTCTTTAATAACTTTCTTAACAAATGAAAAGGTTTTTAAAAATTTGTTGTCTTTCTACTCGCTATCTTTTCTATCACATCTCTGTTTTTATGATTCATTCTAGACAACAGTCATTTGTTGTGACTGTTGAAATATGGTGTCTTCTGGGAAGAATGCCTCATATTTTTTAACCATAATGTTTAGTAGTTGAAAAGATGAAAGTTTATATCTATAAATTTGTCTTTTATCCTGTTTTACTTCTTAGTTCCAAACTTTTATCCATATATTGTTTAAAAATTATACTTCCTTTTCCCCTTCATGTTTGCTTTTGATAAAATGAATTAGAAATTTGTAAGTTAAATGTGCTTGATTATATTTACTAGATGTTTGTTTGTTTGTTTATTAGCATTATATATGAACATTCTGCCTAAGTCCTCATTTTTCAGAAGTCATATGGGGTCAGATTCAGCCAACATTAAACATTTACTGTTAACTTTCCAATTATAATTCACATTAAATTAAATTTAAATGATTTTTTTTAAAAAATCAAACCTATAGTTACTTTTATAAAATGTAACTGCCTATTTGAGTACCTGTGTGATTGATGAGTATAAAAATGTTAATCTTTTAAAACTCTCCCCTGTGTATCATAAATATATATTTTAAAAATGAGCTACTGCTTTGTAATTTTTATTCTGATCGTGTTTAGTTCACTAGTTTGGAAAAATATTAATGAGGATTTTGTTACTTTTAAATTAGGATTCTCTTGATGAAAGATGAATCTGTTTTAAAACATCTAGTACAGCAAGAAGCTAAGAAGAAAGAATCTGTTCGAAATGCTGAAACAAAGATTGCCAAACTTACAGAACAGCTTCAAGCAACAGAGAAAATTCTCAATGCCAACAAAATGTTTTTGAAGAAGCTTCAGGAACAAGTAATGTTCTTTTTTTAAATTAAAATATTATAGTCTCATGTTTACTACCCATTTTCTATGGGCCAAATTTTTAATAAAATACTGTTCTCCCTTGAGACATAATATTGGAATATTTATATTTTTCATTGAATACTCTGCTGTGTTAAAAAGTTATTTTGTCTTCTAAGGTTTACACTTACATTTTTAGAATTATCCTTTATTTTCAGATTCACAAAGTGCAACAACGTGTTACAGTTAAAAAAGCTTTGACTCTAAAATATGGAGAAGAGTTTGCTCGGGCAAAGGCAGTGGCTAGTAAAGAAATAGGAAAACGAAAACTGGAACAAGATCGCTTTGGAGTAAGTTGTTTGTAGAAATATTTTATTTTTGGAAAGCAGAGGTTTTTATGATAGATTTGAGGATATGAGATAAAGTAACTCGTTCCTGCATATTCAAATAGAGTAAGATTAAAGCTTTGTTTTCAAATGACATCCATGTTTTTGGAACCTTGTTTATTTATTTTGTCTTTACTTTGTTTTGTTTTTTGTTTTATAGATTAACTAGCAAAACTGTTGGGGACTTGTAAAACTGTTTTATGCTCTATATCTAGTGTTATAATGTTGGCATTGTATTGTTGGGATAGCACAGATACCAGAAACTGTTTATAGAATCATAGTGATATAAAATGTTTATATCATTTTCCCCCAGCCAAACAAAATGATGAGACTGGACAGTTCTCCAGTATCAAGTCCAAGAAAGCATTCAGCAGAACTAATTGCTATGGAAAAAAGACGATTACAAAAGCTAGAATATGAATATGCTCTGAAAATTCAGAAACTAAAAGAAGCTCGGGCCCTTAAAGCAAAGGAACAACAAAATATTGCTCCAGTTGTGGAAGAGGAACCTGAATTTTCTTTACCTCAACCCTCACTTCACGATCTGACTCAAGATAAATTGAGTCTGGACACTGAGGAAAATGATGTTGATGATGAGATTTTGTCTGGGTCAAACAGGGAACGAAGAAGATCCTTCTTAGAATCCAATTCTTTTACTAAACCTAACCTTAAGCACACTGATACACCTAACAAAGAATGTTTAAACAAAGCTAAGAACATGGTAGAAAAACCAGAACTTTTTCTAGGGTTAAAAATTGGCGAATTGCAAAAATTATATTCAAAAGCTGACAGCTTAAAACAACTGATTTTAAAAACCACAACAGGCATTACAGGAAAGGTTTTGTGTGGTCAGGTAATGGAACATTTCATATTCTTTAAAAAAAAAATGTAGAATTCACCCTAGCCTTATTTGCCTTATGAAGTAATTGTTTTCTTTTGCAGGAGATTTCTGTGGATGTAGATTTTATGACAGCACAGAATAAAACAACGGAAGTGAAGCCATGTCCTTTTAGTCCTTACCACAGCCCTCTTCTGGTTTTTAAGTCCTACAGGTATAAAAGAAAGATTCAGTGAACTTCAGTTTTGGGATTCTTCCTGTCTTTGATATCTTAAATTGAATATTTGATGATAATGAAAAAAGAAATTGAATCATGGTCACTGAAAAATGAATTTGCTCTTTTAGGGAAAGTAAAAATTAAGTGTCTTGTCGTATACAAACCATATCAGGAAATAAGGGTTAGCTCACACTTGAGTTTATTAATTATTATCAGATTCTAATTTCTTGCTATGGTGAATTGTGAATTCTCTGTTATTGCCTGTTAGAGATTTTAGGGAAAAAAATAACTGGAGTCCTACAAGAATTTATAATTTTACTGTTACCATGTGTAAGGAATGCATTGGCCAGCTCTCATAAAGTTGATTTAGGTATTCTCAGATGATTAATTTTGTGGGAGGTTGTATTTGTCTTTTAAACTTATAGAAGTTATGAGCCTGTTAAATGGGTATGATTCAGTTGTAAAATTGTAAAGCACCTACTAGGTAGTATAGACTTTTACCCTAGTTTTTTTGTTGTGTGTAAGATGATGATGTGTGTAAGAACTACCAACATTATATAGTATTTTATTACATGATGTGAAAACACTACTTTTAAAATGCAGAGTTTTTTGTTTTCTATTTCAGGTCTTTTATGTTCTGGGTATAAAAGTAGTTTGTCCCTATCACTTTATATTCTGGGGGCTGGGGTTGCAATTAAGTATAGAAATTTTAGTTGGGAAGGAAAAATGAATTTCTAGATTATGTTTAATGGAGCATAATATGTCCATCTCTCTCCTTAGATTTAGTCCATACTATCGAACTAAGGAGAAACTTCCCCTAAGCTCAGTATCGTATAGTAATATGATTGAACCGGATCAGTGTTTCTGCCGTTTTGATTTAACAGGAACCTGTAATGATGATGATTGTCAGTGGTGAGTAGTTTTAATAGTATGACTGTTTTATAATCTAAAAGACAGTTTTGGTTATTTGGGCTTTGATATGTACATGATTATTGTTTCTGTGTTGTCATTTTATTTTAGGCAGCATACACAAGACTATATGCTTAGCCGAAAACAGCTATTCCAGGACATTCTGTCATATAATCTGTCTTTGATTGGTTGTTCAGAGACAAGCTCTGATGAAGAAATTGCTGCTGCAGCAGGTTATTAAAGACCTCTTCTTGTTCCCCAAGTGAAAATTTGAATTTAGGCAATTTAAAAATGTAATATTCAGTTTTTTTGACATCTTTTTATTGCTGTCATAATTAAGTATATTGACCTATGACACTTTATCTAGATCATCTCTGTCCAATACAGTAGTACTAGGCATACGTTGCTATTCAAATATAAATTAAAATGTACCCTATGAAGTCACACTAGCCACATTTCAGTGCCCTGTAGCCACTATTGAGTTCAATAGCTCTGTGGTGGTCAGTGCTTACCAAAGGACAGTGCAAGAAATAAGACCTTTCTATCGTTGAAAGTCACTTGGATAGAACTCATCTAAACAGTTTAGTTTATTTGGAAGAATATATAAACATTTGTATCGAAATTTTAGTAATGATTTTAAAATAGAACTCTATTTTTATTATATTTTTCAAAAATAAAGGAGAGTTGGAAGTTAAGATGTCTATAGTTTCAGATTCTACAGTGAGATAAAAAGGACTTTATACACTTTAATATTGTAGAAAGCATAGGTTATTGTCAGACTTTATGAGTAAATGTTAAATTTTCCCCTAGATTTAGTGCCAGATTTAAGTTTATTAAATTGACTGTCATCACAACCAAAGTGATTGTGAAGTCACTGAATGTAATCATTCTCTATTTGGGACTTTAATTTTCACTTATTTAGTTTATTTCAGGAAATATATTATTTTTTCAGCTCAAATTGCAATGCATTATGTGGTAAGATTTGCATAGTAGTTAAAATGTTGTAGTCCCTGCCCACTAGAAGCTGTAGGTATACTACCATATACTTCTCTTAATTCTTAAACTGTTATTCACTGCATACTCTAATTAGTCTCTTCTCTGAAATCCATGTTTTTTATACTTTTAATGATAATAATATTGGTCTAATTTCAGAAAAATATGTTGAGAAACTTTTTGGAGTAAATAAAGACCGAATGTCAATGGACCAGATGGCAGTTCTTCTTGTTAGCAATATCAATGAAAGTAAAGGCCATAGTGAGTATATATGTCTCTCTCTCTCACAAAAGGATATTGTAGTGTCATTATGACAGCAAATTTTCTGGCTTTATGTTCTCAATATAAAAAAATTATATAGGGTGTCCCCAAAAATGTATACACACACTTTGAATAATTATAAAGGCAGTATTTATTAAAATAGATTTCATTTTCAAAATTGAGCTATCAGCTGTTAAAGTCTATACATTTTTTTGTGGGCATCTTGTATATATATGTCATTTCTAACACAACAGAATAAATTTAGCTCTTTTTTAGTGTTATTTGGGTAGCCTTCAAAACTATAAAAACCGTGTGTGTCAAATAAGTCTTTTCCTGTCTACTTTAGCACCTCCATTTACAACTTACAAAGATAAAAGAAAGTGGAAGCCAAAGTTTTGGAGAAAACCTATTTCAGATAATAGTTTCAGTAGTGATGATGAACAGTCTACAGGACCAATTAAGTATGGTAAGAAGTAATTTAATATCCTGAAACGTTCAATTGTGGTGTTCCACTTTACTAATCTTTTGGTGTATCTACTATTGTAGTTGTTTTTATTTATTTATTTCTATTTTTTTAAACCAGTTAGCCATTTGACATTTAAGGCAATTAGTAGTTCTTCATTATGTAGAACTGCCCCTTGCATTGCAGGGCATTTTGTATGGTCCAGTAAATCCAGGGATGCTCTTTAGTAATCGTGACAACTTCAAACCACTGCCTGGCTTGTGTCTTTTTGAGGGCAGATGTTTTATTTTATTTAATCATTTATTCGAGCCTGTGTTTTCTGACATGCAGTAAGTAGGCTCACAAAATGAATGAACAGAGTAATATATGAATGAGTGCTTATTGTCAAGCACACCTTGCATTATAATCTCATTTACATAATTGTTTGCTATTTGTGAGTTAACAGATACCTGATAGGTGTATGCTCTTGTGTGCTTATTTACATTAACACTTTTTCTGTTAATTTAGATAGAGTGGAATATACAATCTTAATAAATTATAACTTTCTTTTATAGTTTAATGAATGTGAATTATCAGGTGATGGCACTTACCTTAAAGTAGGGAGGAGACCATACTTCTGTTTGGCCCAGTAGAGTCATAGTTTAAAGATGAGACCAGTTGTTTTTTTCTTGTGTCTGTGGGTAAGAGAAAGTATGAAACTAGTGATATCTTTTTGTAGCCTTTCAGCCAGAGAACCGAATAAAAGTTCCAGCTTTGGATACAGTTGTGACTCCAGATGATGTCAGATACTTTACAAATGAGACTGATGACATTGCTAATTTAGAAGCAAGTGTGCTTGAAAATCCTTCTCATGTACAACTTTGGCTCAAGCTTGCATACAAGTACTTGAGTCAAAATGAAGGGTAGGTCTACTTCTAGTCTTTATATAAACTTAAACTGTTGAGCATTTATATTTTTGTTTGAAGTTCATTCCTTCTGTGGTAATCATATTTCCCTCCTAGTATCAGTGGAGCCTTTGGTGTTTTTTTTTTTGACAGAACTAAAGCACTTTATTGTTTAAAAGCTATTAGAAAATATTTAAGATTAGGTCTTGAGTTGTGTGCATGTCTCAGTATATAGGTAATAAATTAGCTATAGTTTTTATCTCTAGTGAGCTCTTTTTTCAAAGTAGGATTAGTTAAAACAGTAAGTTCTTGGTGGTATAAGGATTATTTATTGGGTTTTTTAAAAAGTAGTATTGGGACAGGTTAAATTTTTATGTTAATCTTCATTTGGAGATTTAAAGCTTGTTTAAAATCCTCCAAATTCTGGTGACTTGCCTGGTTTTCTGCATGTAGTGTTATATTACATGTATACAAATAAGGTAAACAGTAATTTATCTCACAATTGGCAGCTTCTTTTGTATAAATGTATATTATAACCTACTTTTTGATAGGGTCATCAGAAATAATCTTTTATTACCAGGAATAATCTTTTATTGTCTCAATTTTAAAATGATAATTTAGGTTTTTAAACAGGCTACTTTGATTGTCTGTCTTAGAACTCAGTATAAAAGCTTTTTTAATAAGGCAGCACTGCAGAATGCTAATACATCTTACATACCTGAATATGGTGTTTATTTAACATGCCCTGTTTGTCATTTCCATGTTAATGGGATAAGTTGCAGTGTTTTCTTTTCTGACTCATTTACTGAGTGAAGGCCAAAGAACTGTACATTATTGTATGAATAGGATCATGAGAGACAGTTATCTTCTCCAAGATAGAGCAAGACCTTGACCGTTGAAAAGACCTATTATACTAAAAGCTTTGATATTTTGTACTGGCAGTAGCTGGCCTTGAGGGAGAATTGTTTAACTTTTCCCATTCCCAGATCAGTGTAAATCATAAAAAGGTATTGCTGAGTATGGACATAAAGCACATTTGAAGTTGATAATTTAGTGGTTTTATAACAGTGGTTTTATCTGGTAAATGCTAACTGAGCATCCACTTAGAAAGGAATTGCTGGATCTATGGGAAATAGGGACAGATGTGACAGAAAATCCTAATCTACCACTCTGTCATATGTGACTAGTTTGTTGGTAGGTTCTAGTAGAAAATGGAATTTAAAAATTGACTCAGTAGAGTAGCCCAATTTAAACTTTTCAAACATAAAAAAAAAATCCTTCTGCTTTTCTTTTAAACATGTAGGCTATGTTCAGAGTCTTTGGATTCTGCTTTAAATGTCCTGGCGCGGGCTTTGGAAAACAACAAAGACAATCCAGAAATTTGGTGCCATTATCTCAAGTTGTTTTCTAAAAGAGGAACCAAGGAGGAGGTGCAGGAAATGTGTGAAACAGCTGTTGAATATGCTCCTGATTATCAAAGTTTTTGGACTGTGAGTAGAAAAGATAACATAGTACTGTGTGTGCACATGTGGGTGTGTGTGTATATGTGTTTATAACTCTGGGTCATCTTAAATATTGATAATATAGCTTAATAGATCATATTCTTTATTTGTATATTGATATGATACCTTTACTTTTGCTGTCCAGTGTCCTCAAAACCACTTCTGTGTCTAGATTAATTTAGACTAAACAAGAAGAAAATACTTAATAAAGAGGTGATTTTTGTTGTTGTATAACTTTGTTGGTATAGAAAAAATATGAACATTTTAAAACATTTTAATACTTACCTATTCTTAAGCAGTTTTCTAAAAAATATATTAATCCTTACCCCATGATATGTTTTTACAATTAGAGAAAAAGGAAGGTGGGGGAAGGGGAGAGAGGCAGAGACAGAAACAGAAACATTGAGTGGTTGCCTCCCATATGCTCCTGGACCGGGGGCTTGAATCTGCAATCTAGGTATGTGCAATGACTGGGAATTGAACCTGCAGCCTTTTGGTGTACGGACAGTGCTCCAGCCAACTGAGTCACCCTGCCAGGACTCTTAAGCAGTTTTAGTTTGTGCAAAGTTAAGTGAATTTTGTGCAAAGCATCTGAAAAAATTTTTTTCTTTTGAATTTCTTATTCATGTAAAACATTTCCATGAATGCCAATAAATAATATGTTATATCTTTTTTTTCCAATATGTTTTAAAAAAAATATATTTTATTGATTTTTTTACGGAGAGGAAGGGAGAGGGACAGAGAGCTAGAAACATCAATGAGAGAGAAACATCGATCAGCTGCCTTCTGCACACCCCTACTGGGGATGTGCCCGCAACCAAGGTACATGCCCTTGACCGGAATCAAACCTGGGACCCCTGAGTCTGCAGGCTGACACTCTATCCACTGAGCCAAACTGGCCAGGACTTTTCAATATGTTTTTATTTATTTAAAAATGTATTTTGTTGATTTTTTTACAGAGAGGAAGGGAGAGGGATAGAGAGCCAGAAACATCAATGAGAGAGAAACATCAATCAGCTGCCTCCTACACACCCCCCACTGGGGATGTGCCCTCAAGCAAGGTACATGCCCTTGACGGGAATCGAACCCGGGACCCCTCAGTCCGCAGGCTGATGCTCTATCCACTGAGCCAAATTGGTCAGGGCTGTTTTTATTGATTTTAGAGAAAGGAAGAGGAGAGAGAGAGAGAGAGAGAGAGAGAGAGAGAGAGAGAGAGAGAGAGACACACACAGACACATCAGTGATGAGAGAGAATCATTGACTGGCTACCTTGTGCAAGCCCCATACTGGGGATTGAGCCCCCAGGCATATACCCTGTCTGAGAATCAAACTGTGACTTTCTGGTTCATAGTTGGATGCTCAACCACTGAGCCACTCTGGCCTGGCTGTCCTCATTTTTATAGAAATAAATATTAATCTGTAATTCATACTAATATTGAACCTGGCCAACATACAAAGATTTGGTGGGAAAATAGTCTTTCACATTTTCTGAAAGAATGGTCTGTTTCCTACTCAGGTTTAAACTTAAAATTTTAATGAATCCACCTGTAAAAGAAATACTTATTAATGTCTGAACTCTTATAAGCTAAACTCAGAAGCTGTTAGATTCAGATACACATTCCAATAAATCTATTACTGTCAGATCTATCATTTTCTTGCCAATTGAAATTTGGAACAAATAAGAATTGTATAACATGGTATCCCTTAATGAATTAATTTGCCACTCTAACTAGTTTACCACAAGTACTGAATAGATGTGAATAGTGAAGTAATGCTTGATTTTTGACCTGGAACCTTATAGTAACAAATTAATGCTGTTGATCACCACAAGATTTTTAGGATTAATATTTTTCCTTAAAGTTCTTTGGTCTTAAAGGGCCTTTTCATTTCTTGATTAGGTATTTTTTTTTTTTTTTTAAGTATGTTTTTGTTGATTTCAGAGAGAGGAAGAGGGAAGGAAAGAGAGATAGAACATCAGTGGTGAGAACCATTGATTGGCTGGCTGCCTTCTGCATACCTTCTACTGGGGATCCATCCCACAGCCCAGGCATGTGTCCAGAACAAGAATTGAACCGTGACCTTCTGTTTCATAGGTTGACACTCAACCATTGAACCACACTGGCCAGGCTGATTAAGTCTTTTTGATTATTTTGCCATCTAGTTCTAATATGAATGCTATTCTTAGAATTTTTTATATAGTCACACACCTAAGCAATGCAAATTGTATGTCATCATAAATGTGAATTTTTGGAGATATGTCATCTCCAAGATATGTTTTGCTGTCATTTTCCTATTGATTCAAGGAAAGGAAAGATGGAATTTTTTCAGTGATAATTCTGAGAGTATACCAGTATTCTAGTGTTCATCTGATTTTACTTTCCAACTTGTGGTAGAAGGGGAAATCAAGGTTACTGGAAGATGAGTTTATGTTTATTTATAATTTTCCGTTTTGTAGAAATTGAAGTTTTAATATGAGGCAGTTTCATAATGAGATGTGAAAAATATGCATTTTATATCTTATGAAGCATGCTTAATTTTATGAAATCTCTTTGAGCAGTTTCTGCACCTAGAAAGCACCTTTGAAGAAAAGGATTATGTATGTGAGAGAATGGTGGAATTTCTGATGGGAGCAGCCAAACAGGAAGCATCAGATATTCTGTCCTTTCAGCTTTTAGAGGCTGTTTTGTTTAGAGTTCAGCTGCACATATTTACTGGAAGATCCCAAAGTGCACTTGCACTTTTACAGGTAAATAGCTGTTGTAGCATTTAATTATACTTTGTAGAGAACTGGCTTTAGATTTGAATTCTTGTTTTACTACTTACTAGTAGGTTGGGTGAAGTTAAGTTTATGATTGTTTCCTCATTTACTTAGTGGGGATAATACCTTCTTTAGAGTGTTTATGAGGTTTAAATGAAACTAATGTATGACAAGTACCCACCATAATAAACTTCAGTATTCAAACAATAAAGTAAAAAAATTAGTTCATTGTGAAAATCTGCTATATGGATACAGAGTTTTGTTTTTACTAATTTCTCTTTATCTTATTAGATTTTGAATAACAAGACACTGAAAATGTTCAGATAAATTTAATCTTTTTCATTAAGTATGTTATGAACCTTAGCATAATAAAATTTGTTAATTTGATATTGATATTTCTAAAAAGTATTTGATTAAAAAAATAGGTCGCTTTCAAAAGTTTTAACGTAGGTATTTAAGGATGACTCCAAAGAAATACAGCTGTTTTATTCATTGTTGCGTTTACATTTGAATCTCAGGAACAGGAGTCATTATTTTTTTTAAAATGCTGAGATTATTTTTTCATTTACCTAGAATGCATTGAAATCAGTTAATGATGGAATAGTAACTGAGTACCTTAAAACAAGTGATCGATGTTTGGCATGGCTGGCGTACATACATCTCACTGAATTCAACAGTCTTCCTTCAAAATTTTATGATCCATCTAATGCCAATCCTTCAAGAATTGTTAACACAGAACCATTTATAATGCCATGGCAGACAGTTCAAGATATAAAGACTAATCCTGATATGTTGTTAGCAGTGTTTGAAGGTAAGTATAAATGTTTATAAGTTATTTAAAATATTAACTTACCCCTTTTATGGTTCTTCATAATTAAGTGAAACAGATTTATAAATTGCAAGTTGTAGTTCTATTCTATAGTTCAAGATTAAGGATTGACTCAGAAGACATTGTCATTGGCATCTATGAAGGCTAGGAACTGTACACTACATAATTAGTTTTTCTGATTATAGCAAAGGATATTAGCTAGATGAATAGATTTGATAGGTTTAATGAGTTGATTGAATTTTTAGAAGCGATTTATCAAGGTGAAAGTTAAAGATTATATCTTATTTTTCAAGTAATTAATATTCCATCAATCAATGAATTTGATTGTTACTATATACTAAATAATTTATCTACTGTGGGACACATAAGGTATAAAGCCTATTCCTTCCTACTAAGTAGTATATAACCTAGTCAGAAGACAAAATCTATACATTTGACATTAACAGATAAGGCCAGATAACTGTGAATTAGTATATAGTCTAAAATCTGTGCTGATAGAAGAGATTAGAATCTGTGGTTGATACAATTATATGGTACAGGCCATAAATGCAAAGGGAAGACATTATTATTGGCATGATCAAGGAAGTCTTCATAGAAGAATTAGGACTTAGAGCTGGATTTTGAAGCTCAACTATGATGTGACTTAATGGGCCTCTTCAAAGATAAGATCCTTGTCTTACGTCTACGTTTTCCAAGTGCCTACAATGTTTGACTTTGTGCTAAGTATAAATGTTTATTGAATAAACCAGCAAAGAAGGGAAGGGAAAAAGAACATTCCTGTTAGGGGAGCTAAGTAAACAAAAAACAACAAGCAAATAAGAATTGGTACATTGGATTTGAAGGGAGATTAGAAGAAGGAAGAGTCCTTACTAAAGTGAGAGTTTTGTGCCAAAGAATAGTAGGAATTAACTTTCATAAGTGGAATGACACCTACCAAATTTTCAACTTTGTTTAAGTGTATTAGACTTGATGACAGTAGATGTTCTTTAAGAAAGAAAGAAAAAATGTGCTGAAGAGAATACCACAGGTAGGAAACCAACCAGAAACTCATTGCCATAACTGAGGCACAAGAAAAGTAAACTGGGAGAGACTATTTATTAGAGACATTTGAAGTAGCACATAGAGATGCAAGGGACTGATTAAATGTCAGGGAAGGAGAGAAGACATAGTCAAAGATGAATTCAGGGTCTTGAGATTACCAAAAGGAAAGTGCATTAGTAGAAAACTAATAAATTGGGAAGACTAATTTTGGTAGTTAGGAATAGTATTTGTGAATGGTAATTGGTCATCCAATTGGAAATGCCTGTTGGCAGAAGGAAATCCTCCTATATAATAAAGAGGGAATATGCAAATTGACCGTCACCCTGGTCAATTTGCACCCACAGCTGAGGCTAAGTTCCCATAACGAGCCTTAAGGAACAATCAGCAGGGACCTGAGACTGCGCACCCACCCACCTCCTGCATGGGGCTTGACAGGGGACCTCAGGTCATGCCTTCCACCCGCAGGGCTTGACAGGAGACCTCAGGCTGCTCCCCCTGCCCTGGCACCAGGCCAGAGGAACTCAGGCTGCACCCTCTTCCCTGGTGCCAGGCCAGGGACCTGAGGCTGTGCTCCCCCCACAGCGAGACTTGACGGGGGCCCTCAAAGTGTGCCCTCCACCCTGGTGCTGGGCCAGGGTACCTCAGGCCATGCCCCCCACCCCAGCACCAAGCCAGAGGACCTCAGGCTGTGCCCCCTGCCCCGGTGCCAGGCTGGGGGATCACACGCCACTCCCTCTGCCCAGCAGGGCTTGATGGGGGACCTCAGGCTGTGCACCCTTGCCCTGGCACCCAGGGGACCCGACCTGGCAGGGCTTGACAGGGTGGGACCGGCTGGGTCTGGATCTAGCCCAATGAAGGGGAGCCGGCCAGGTTTGGGTCTCGAGCGATTTTGAGGTGCACGTGGGTGGTTGAAGACTTATCTCTGGGTTCCATGGTGCACCCCAGACTCTGAGAGGAGGAAGATTTTCATATACGTTTTATTTTCTTTAATCTCTGATACTTCTATTATAGGGAAAGGGCAAATAGCAATATTAAAATATTTCCTCTAATTAATCCCCTTTTAATGTGCACGAATTTCGTGCACTGGGCCACTAGTAAGGAATATAAGGAAGTGGACCTAATGTGGACATTTATGGATAGAGAAATGGATTTGCAAGTTAATTAACATAGAAGTCACTAAATTACAAAGTGCTTTGCCGTTTTTAATGTATTCTCTCAGTAAATTATTTAATAGTTGAAGCTATGAGATATTTCCTCTGAGGACATAGACATTTAAAACTATAGTAGTTAGAGGTAAAAGGGAGTATATGAGACCAAGAGAACATATAAACAATCATTTAGAAGCGGAGGCAAAAAGAAAAAGAAGAGGAAGTACATTATCAAATAAAATGAATGTAAAGATAGGCTTTCAAGTTTGTTGAGTTATGATCCTGTAACTGAACTTCAAATGAATAGTTTCAGAGTGGCATTCACTTTTAAATTGCAAATCTGGGGGTCATACTAGCATTGGGCAAGGAGGAAATAGTAATGGTTGTACAAAGTAAAACATGATACTCTTCTCTAAGAAGTGGCCTGGTTAAGTAAAATATTTTATTTTTAAGTGAAATATTCTTTAGAAGGGGGAAGGGTATTTTGAAGGAGTAAGGAAACGATCTAGTTTAGGGAGAGACACCTACATGGCTGTATGACAGCAGACAAGGTCTCTTGAAGTGGGTCAGAGAAAGAAAAAAAGGTAATTCTCTGATTTTTTTTTTTTTTAAGATAAGTTTTAAGGAATTTAGGAAAATGAAGGGACCTTTGTTTAATTGAAAATATTGATAGGTGCAAGATCTCATATTTGGGTGGTTTTATTTTTTACCAGGAAAGTGAGGGTAAGAGATTGAATTTTATGAATTCAGAGATATCTGAAATATCTCCTTTGGGTAAATGCCAGGAGTTCAGAATAAGATGATGGTCAAGCAAAGGGCTAGACCATCTTCTCCTATTGGTCTTTTATAGTTGAAAGAACAGTCTAATAGTTAATTCTATGTTTGATTCATGCTATTGTGATATTTTTGGATAGATGCTGTGAAAGCTTGCACAGACGAGAGCCTTCCTGTTGAGGAAAGAATAGAGATCTGTGTTCCACTTTACACAAATATGATTGCTCTGCATCAGCTTCTAGAGAGGTAAAACTTAATTGGCAAGCAGTTATCCTTGTGATAAAAGTTGATTTTTTAAAAATATATAGACATATTTTTTTCTTGTTAAGGTATGAGGCTGCAGTAGAACTTTGTGAATGTTTATTGGAATCTTGTCCCATGAACTGCCAGTTGTTGGAAGCCCTTGTTGCTTTATATTTGCAAACAAATCAGCACGACAAAGCCAGGGCAGTGTGGCTTACTGCATTTGAAAAAAATCCTCAGAATGCAGAGGTTTTTTATCATACGTGCAAATTCTTCATCATGCAGGTAAAAATGAAATGACTTAGAATGTTTAAATGTGATGTGTTTATGTTTTACAATTGCTTAAATTATTTCAGGCATCAGCCTTTTCAGGATGCTTTTACTGGTCCTTTTCCCTTTGCAAATTATTTTAGATACTCCTTCTCTCTCTGCTGTAAAATACTCTGTGCATAGTTCTATCATTGTGCTTATTAAATTGCTTTGCAATTTTGTTTTAGAGCTGCTTTGTATTCTATGTTAAGAACTCTTTGAGGGCAAGACCATGTCTTACGTAGATTTGGAGCCCCAACACCTAGCACAGTGCCAAACATATATTAGAAGCTTAATAGTTAATTGATGGCTACAAATTGAGACTGTGGGGTATTGGGTGTCAGGCTGTTTAATAATTAAATTTAAATTGGAAATCAGAATATAGGAATTATCTCTATCCCACCTACGCAAGAAACCTACTCAAATAGTGAATTTTAGGGCTTTCCTCCCTTGAAAGATTTTACTTAAACATTGTAAGCCTAATGTGTATTCCTCTGTCCTCTTTTTAAAATAGAATCGAGGGGATAATCTTCTTCCATTTTTGCGGAAATTTATTGCATCCTTCTTTAAACCTGGGTTTGAGAAGTATAATAACTTGGATCTGTTTCGGTAAGTTTGTAGAACTCTTAACTTGCAGAGGAATGAGAGTGTAATTCAGTAGGAAGACTACAAATTTTTGTGTGTGTGGATTGACTACATTTTAAACTAATTTTAAAAGATACTTAAACACCTTAGACCATTAGGAAGGCAATAGAATTTAATAGAAATGGAAAGCTATAAAATGTGTTATAATCTTTAAAGACACTAATGAAGGTTTGTGTTAACACCATGGTAACTCATTCTGCTTTTAATTTATTGTTATTGTTAATTTTAGCATACAATACCATAGCAGTGAATTATCCTGCGACAATAAGTGATTTTTTAAAAAATGAGTTTTAATTTATTTTATTAGTGATCTAAATAAGGTAGATTAAATAATTTGCCTCATACCATTTTTCTTTTCTTTTTTTTTTTTCTAAAGAGAACTCTCGCTTCTGAAATGTTGAGTAAGAAGCTTTATAGGATTCTTTTCTCAACCATCACTTTCTTAGTAACTTAGGTATAACTCTGTATTTACTGCTTTACTGTGAGTTCTTTTTCTAACAACAAGATCACAGCAGATCATGAAGAATGTTGCTTTTTTTTTTTAGAAGTTCTCTTCTTCATCCTCACCGCTCTGTAGTGATCAGAACACTATTTTTATTGATTTTGGAGAGATAGAAACAACAATGATGATAGAGAATCATCAATTGGCTGCCTCCTACAAGCTCCACACTGGAGATCAAGCCCAAACCCGGGCATGTGCCCTAACAGGTAATTGAACCTTGAGCTCCTGGTTCATAGATTGATGTGCTATCACTGAGCCACACTGGCTGGCTATAGAAAAACATCTCAAAAAACAGCTCACACTTTGTAAGTCACTGGTCCACCCACTGTAGAATATTTTGTGAGCCTGGCAGTTTTATTGGCGATTTGGCAAAATAGTTTTGGACCACTATTCTTTCCTAGACTTGAATCTTTACATCTGTTCTCTATGGTAGTCAGTTCATTGACAGTGATTTCAGTGATCTTTTGAAAGTCTTTCTGCTGTGTTATATCTAGATTAATAGCTTAGAATAAATTACAAGAGAATAATTAAAATGCAAATTAATAGAGAAGAATTAAACTATTCTATTTGGAATTTAGAGATTATTCAGCTTTCTCATGACTTTCTGTTTAAATTAGATTGCTAACACATCTCAAACTCCAGTACAGGATAAATCCAAACTTGAACCAAATTTTTTACACACTTGCTGATTTTCTTTTCCCATTGGGCTTGGAGATAATTGATTTAGCTTAAAAAAAACTTAAGTTTTTTATTTAAAAAAAAGTTTTTGCTATGGTGACTAATCAAAGATCTTCAGATTACCTTGATGTTAACTAATGAAGCAGGATAAATAACAGTGTCAAAAACATTTGAAAATACGTTGCCTCCAAATCTTCTGGTTGTTTACTAAGACATATTACTTCATTAAATTTTTTGTGGGAATAGTCATAACTCATAATTCATCCAGAGTTACAAGAAAAAGATATCTGGTGGAGAGTTTTTTGTTTTGTTTTGTTTTTGTAAATCTGAAAATCATATTTACATAGAGTGTGCATTTCTGTTAATTTGGGAAATCTTTTTTGTTTGTTAATCCTCATCCAAGGATATTTTTTCCGTTGATTTTTTTAGGGAGTGGAAAGGCAGGAAAGAGAGAGAAACATTGATGTGAGACACATCAATTGATTGGTTGCCTCCCTCATGCACCCCAAACAGGGCTGGGGATTGAGCCTGCAACTGGTGTGTGTGCCCTTGACTGGAATGGAACCTGGGACCCTTCAGTCCACTGGTTGACACTCTCCATTGAGCCACACTGGCTAGGGCTGGAAATCTTTTTTAAATCAGATATTAGGAGAATGGCAGTAAGTGTAAAATAGTTTTGGGCATTGTCATATTTACTTATATTGATATAAATTTTTAAATTTATATTGACAAAGTTTATTAATATGAGTCAGTGCTGTTAATAGGTAAAAAAATCTCAGGAGTAGAAATCATAAAATAAAAAACAGAACTCTAATATTTACTTGGAATTTGATTTTATCATTTCCTTTTCTGTGTAACATTTAGTATAAAGGCAGCAAGAGCTAGATGTGGTAATTATGTGTTTCAAATCAATTTGAAGGTTAGTAGATAACTATGACAGTTAACCTGGAGATTTTATTCACTTTAGGAATAGAATCTTAAAATAGATTAGATTTGAATTTACCTCTTACCTCCGTTTTCAGTTGAGAAAATTAATATCCTTAGAAGATAAGTGGTAATATAGCTAGATACAGCCAAGTTGGGTTGATGACCTAACTTCTAGATGTCCCATTTCTTCCCTTTCTCCCACCCTCCCCTACCCCCAAAGCCCCCATACAGCCTCTATAATCCATTGAAACTTAGCCCCTTGAAATAATTTTAAAATCCAAGGTAAACAGTTATACTGGTATGTCATTGTTGAGGTCAGTGTATTTCCTTTAAAAACATGATTCCTGAAGATGTTGGTAAATATTATACACACAAATTCAAATATATTGGGGAGAAACTTGAATTAGTTAAAGTCAAATAGATTTCTATACTAATTGATTTTTTAGAGTCTTTAATATCCTAATATGTATGGTGGCATTTCAAGAGGGGGCTATAGTTTTCAGTATTTACCAATCTTGTTTGATCTTAGACATCTTTTGGACATGTATCTTATGAGCCAATATGTTATAGAATACACTTAGATCTTTGATATCATCTAATATTAAATCTGTAATAGTATGTTTGTGTTTGTATGGGAGAGATTGTTTGTATTTTTTTATTCCTCATCCAAGGATATGTTTATTGATGAGAGAGAGAGAGAGAGAGAGAGAGAGAGAGAGAGAGAGAGAGAGAGAGAAAAATGGATGTGAGAGAAACATCAATCGGTTGCCTTCCTGAATGTGCCCCAGCCATGCCCTGACCGAGAATGGAATCTGAAACCTAGGTATCTGCCGTGCAACCTATTTGGTGTACAGGTTGATACACTTTTTTTTTAAAAAAACAAGTTTTCTTGTAAAACTTTTTTTTATGAGAAAGAACTTTTTTTTAGAAAAATGCACAGATTACCCTGATTATAGTGTCAAACAGATAAACGTCAAGATTTGTGGATTCAATCCCTTGTCAGGGCACATACAAGAGTCAACCAGTGAATCATAGATAAGTGGAACAACAAATTGATCTCTCTCTCAAAATCAATAAATAAAAATTTAAAAAGAGTAAAACAGATTTTTGTGGGACAATTTTAGATATTTGGTTGTCTCATTTGTTATTCTCTGGTTTTAATTAGATTCAGTTAGATGATTACTGTGGTTTAACTTTGGGGATAGAATAAAAAAAATCATTTTAAGAATGAGTTATTCATGAGGTATAAAATAATAACTATGTGATGCTAGAGATGTGACCAACGCAGTGTGGTATGCATGTAAAAATTGAAGTCATTACCTTTTAAAAATATCTCAAGGAAATTTAAGTTGAAACCGAGGGATTCTTTTTATTTGTTTGTCTTTAAAGTATTAGTAGTTTATGTGCATAGGCATAATTTCAAACAGTATTTTTCCCCCCAGGTATCTCTTAAATATACCAGGACCACTTGACATTCCAGCCCATTTATGTAAAGGGAATTTTGATGATGAGATGTTTAACCACCAAGTTCCTTATTTGTGGCTGATTTACTGGTGAGACATTATCAGCTGTGGAGAGAAATGTTGCATACTAGGCTTGCATTTGTTATTTATTACTGAATTACACTGTGTTAAAATTAACCTGATGTTAAACTCATTGAAGCAAAATTGAAGGGATGCTAAGGTTTATACATTATTAAAGAAGAAAGACCAAAGTAAGGATTCCATTGAAATAATATTTGTAATGTTTAAAATATACTTTGTCATTCCTTTACCTAATAGAATTGAGCTGTAGACATACAATGTTCTCTTTCATTTTTTAAAACAGCCTTTGTCATCCTCTTCAATCAAGCATTAAAGAGACAGTGGAGGCATATGAGGCAGCATTAGGGGTGGCCATGAGATCTGATATAGTGCAGAAGATTTGGATGGAGTAAGTTTCATTCCTTTTAATAAGAATGGTATTTGGAATAGGGGATATGGTGGGCAAAGGGTGATTGGCTTTCTTTGTGAGAAAATTACTGGCTTAATTATTCTGAATTATAATACTTTTCTTTTGGCAGTTACCTTGTCTTTGCCAATAATAGAGCTGCTGGATCCAGAAACAAAATCCAAGAATTCAGATTGTTTACTGACTTAGTGAATAGATGTTTGGTTACAGTCCCTGCCCGATATCCCATTCCTTTTAGCAGTGCTGATTACTGGTCCAACTATGAATTTCATAATAGGGTAAGAACTTAAAAGTTTCTTTTTTTTTAGACGTGTACATAAAAGAATGGGCCTTAAAAATGACAGCAAAACTCCTGTTTTATATCAAGAGAGCTTTTCTTAGGATCACTTTTCTAGCATTTATTATTATTTCTCTTTTTTAAAAAATTAAATTTTGGGGGGTGACAGTGGTTAATAAGATACAGGTTTCAAGTGTACAATTCTATAATACTGTTCTTCTTGATTGTGCTTACTATGTATCTCTTCCAACCATAGAAAGAGCCCTTTAAGATTCGATTAAGATGCATATATCAATTATGGTATATTTAAGAAAATTTAACATTGAAGCAAAATCGAAGAGATGTTGGGTTTAATACATATTAAAGAAGAAAGGTCAAAAGAAGTAATTGTATTTGTAATGTTTTGCTCAAATAATTGAAAATTTTACTGAATTCTGTAACTTTACAGTAAAAATGGGCTTAATAGTGTAGCTGTTCTTTTTGTTAATATTTTGTCAAGGAAATAGAGCTTTTCATAAAGCATAAAAAAGCTGAAATCAGATGCTGTTTAGAATTTTAAGAGTAGAATTGGACTAATGATAAATTTATAAATCTATCTTCTTATAAGCAATGAAAGGTTTTTTGTTTTTAAATTTTCAGAGACCCCTTTCATTCTGTGCAATGCCATATACATGTTTTCTTTTTTTGGGGTAGGGTGTATTGCTAATTGGGATAATCAGTTGTTATGCTTTGTACTTCTATGCCATTCTTTATCCCAGGATCTCAAATCACTTTATGGGCATTAAATCATTTATACACGGGCATTCCGTGAGCAAGATGTGGCAGGTATTATTAGTCCCATGACTTGCCCAGCTATACAGCAAGTAAAGGTAGACTCATGAGTGAAAACCCGGACTCCTGGCTTCTTGTCAGTGTTCTCAGGCCATGGCTGTCATCACTAGACCATATTTCCTAATGCATGTTTGGAAAATCACTAATAAAACTAATAGTAGAAACTGTAACTCATAGCATCATACATTATTGTAATTTATACATTCGTGTCTTAAGACCATTTTGATTTTCTCATTAAAACAAATAGGTAATTGGATTTCACATCTTGTGTTTATTTTTCCTCTCCCCTCAACCTTTGCAGGTTATTTACTTTTATTTGAGCTGTGTTCCAAAGACCCAGCATTCCAAAACCTTGGAACAATTTTGCACAATTATGCCAACTAATTCTGGGCTTGCACTGAGGTAGGAAAAAAAATTCTTTTGGTTCTCAGCCCAATAGTATAGGCTTTTCCTATAAAATTATTCTTAAACTTGATAAGAACAGTTTGTTCTTCCACTACTTCATTGATGTATATGTCTTCAATTTTAGAGTTGTTAAGCAATAGATAGCTACTCATGTAAAAGTCAGTATAAAAACCTGGTTACTTCAGGACACTGTGTAGGTTACAAGGGCAAGGGGCATATAATTCAGTAAAGTTCATCTGTGTTTCCTAAGCACATGCCATGTATTCTCAGCATAGGTATTATAAGCACTAAGTGTGGTTTTACAGGGCAAAGGAACATTACTTAAGAGATTTTTAAAGTGTTACAGAGATAGTAGCCAACTATATATCTGGGTTGGCAAAAGTAGGTTTGCATTTGTGAGTACATGAAACAGAATTTATTCTTGTATTATAATCAATAATCTGCATGTCTTTTTCCATATGAACAAATGTAAACATTTTTTTGCTCACCCCTGATATATTTTGGTTACTATGACTTATTTCCAGGTAGGTCAGTTGATCTCAAATATTAGCATACACCAGGAACCAAATGCAGATTCCTGAACTTGAGCTCTCAAATCACATTTGAGAAACATTTATCCAGGGAGTTCATACATTCAGTTAGAAGGAGATCTTTGAACATTTCTTTGCAGTTTCCCTTCTCTGATAGAGAAAACTCGTTTTTACACTTAGGAATTTTACTTTTTAATTCAAAAAGGTACTCTACATACTAATGCTTTGACTTCTACTTGTGCAGTCATTCTCACTGCATCAGTTGTGTCTTCTGTTTCTAAGTTTGTTTTGGAAACAAATGGCTGGATCATAAGGTACCTAAAATATTTATCAAAATTCCTTTGTGTTTCAAAGTATTTACATTCCTCTTAGCATGTTTGTAGGAAAATGGGTATAAGACTGAAAAACAGCTCTGGCCAATTGTCCAGTGCACCTTAAAGGTTGATGGTTAGATTTCACGCCAGGGCATTTACTCAGGTTGCTGATCTACCCCTGGTAGGGGGTGTGCAGGAGGCAGCCGCTCCATGTTTTACTCTCAAATCATAATTCCCCTCCCTCTAAAAATCCATTAAAAAAAGAGAGATTTAAAAACATTTAAAGGTCTAAGGCTGTGATAAAAGCAGCTCTAACATTAAAAAAAATTATTAAAAGGCATGCTAATCTACAGAAACTAATTACAGAAATATGTATACGATATGCAACATCATCTTTGTTGAAACTTGTGAAATGGGAAAATGTGGTTGTTTTGGACTAGTTTCTGTTAGGATAGCATTTTGGAATATAGGTAGTTTAATTGTTAGTTTTCTTGGTAAACCTCCACTTATTTGTTTTGATGCTTTTAATTTCCTTGTCTTTTTTTCAGAATAAACAACTTAGTAATTAGTCACTGTACTTACATTTTAGCTCAAGAAACACTCATAATTAAGTATACTCTGTTTAATACACAGAGAAAAAATACCAGGAAATTGTTGTATCAAGTCATTATTTTAGAAAATTTTGGGGAGGGGGCACATGGAGTATAATTCAGAGAGAATGCTTTAGTATTCTATAGGACTACGTGGACCTTATTTTAGTTTGTTGACAATGGCACAGGTCTTCACTAGACCTCTTGCTAGTTTGCATGTTCCTATCCCAAGGTAATTTTTGTAAGAGGCATTCTGTACATACTCATTGAATAGCCTTGATGGAATTTAACTGACCAGAAATTGCATCTTATCAAACATTTGTTCATAGAGACATTTGGGGTTTCCTATACTTGCAATGCTTTGTTCATTTTCCTGAATATACTTTGCAGGCTACTTCATCATGAATGGGAAGAAAGCAATGTTCAGATTCTGAAACTTCAAGCCAAGATGTTTACATATAATATCCCAACATGCCTGGCCACCTGGAAAATGTAATGCAACAATCATGTCTATGTTTTTATAGCTATTGCTTTTATTTGTAAAGTTTGCTCCAGACAGGTAAATTTTAAATGACATCTATTGTTTTCATTTTTTTTTCTTGGACAGATTTTTAATTTACATTTGTTTTTGACACTGCTGAGATTTTATGCTGAACATACAAAGCTCATAAATAATTGCTTTAAACACAAAATTGATAGGATTGTAATTTTCCTTAAAAGAGAACATTTAGATAACATACTGTTATCAAATACATAAATCTATTACACACATTTTGAGACCCTCCTTTTGAAATTCAGGGGTTTTCCCTGACTTGTAATGTGGTGTTCTCTTTCTTTTAAAGGTGATAGTGCCAGGTATTTTTTATTAGTAATTATGAATTTTTCTTGAACATTATTTGTGTTCAAAACACTGGTCTGTTTTATTCTTGTAAAGTTGATAAAAATTGTTGAATTTTTCTTTTCACTATAGGTTACCCTCCTTGGAAGTTTAGCCTGTTACTTTCAGGAAGTTTTGTACTCAGATTCCCACAGTCAGTATTCTGCCAGTGGTAGTATCTCATTTTGTTCAAAGATATATAAATTTTTCTTTTCCCTTTTCTATATTCCTTTTTTTTTTCATAGAGCCATTGCTGCTGAGATTGTTTTAAAGGGACAAAGAGAGGTAAGCCATAATTGACTATCAGATGGGTCACATTTTTCAAGCTATTCTGCCCCTTTTAATGACTTTTAAAAGAAATAATGCATAGAAGTTAACATTCCAAGAACTGTAAATGTTTGGAAACTCCCAAACTCAGTGTAACCATTTTATCTTGAATAATCATAATAATTATGAATAATAATAAGAATCGTTCAAATAGAATTATGAAGGTGTTTCTCACCATGTTTCCTGATGGAATTGTGTGTATATCTATCTTATAGGTCCACCGTTTATATCAGAGAGCCTTACAGAAGTTACCTCTTTGTGCATCACTGTGGAAAGATGTAATGCTTTTTATCTTTTATTTCACCTTGAAGTTTTCCTATAAATTTTCTGCATGTGCCATATCCATTGATGTGGTAATGCTCAGAATCTAGCTAAATCTTACTTCTATGCTTCCCTGTCTTTTACAGCAACTCTTGTTTGAAGCTTCAGAAGGAGGTAAAACTGATAACCTGAGAAAACTAGTTTCCAAGTGCCAAGAGATTGGAGTCAGCCTAAATGAGCTCTTAAATTTAAACAGTTACAAAACAGAAAGCAAGAATCACTGAACACTGGGTGCACAGTCAGTTCTAAGTCCTTATAATAATTGCCAAAATTATTTGAATGATCCTTCAAGATTAGGCTGATCCCTGGCTAAGGTCTGTGTAATGCAGACAAGCATTACTGATCATATCAAGTACCCTACAATATCCTGCCCTCAAAATCGGAAGCAATGAACATGACCCTCTTCGGTTGGATAAATGAACTTCGTGTTTGGTCTGCCTCTAGGCCCTGCCAGATTCTCATAACATCATGTACGTAAGTATAGTTCTTCAAAGTGACTGACATATATTTTAATTTTGCTTTGTTTTTTGTTTTTACTTTCCCCTTTTATGTTGTGCTAGTCCTGATTCACTTGACACTCTGATGCCTGAGAGATTCTTGTTTGGGATTTAATTTCCAGGGCTGTGTTTACAGTAAAAAGCAGGCAGTCCCTTTTAGTTCTTCCTCTTTAAACCTTTTGAGATTCTTCATTTCAGGATTTAAACTTAAGCAGTCCATCTTAAGGAAAGTGTAACTGCCATGGCCACAAGTCGGCTAGTTGCACTTGAATGCTCTAACAGGGTTGTTTATTGCCCTTTCTACGTTCTGGACTCCTTGCCGAGACTGTTTAACTTGAAGATTAAAGAAACGTTGCAAATACCAGTGCATCAGAACCTAAGAGTGGTCAAATATTATGTGCAATTTTTTTGTAATGAAATTTTAATTTATAATAAAGTTTAACAGTTTAAAGAACAGTTAATCTTTGAACTGCTTTGTATTGAAATACGTTGTAGTATTAAAATTGTTTATAAACAAAATATTTTTAATATAAGTTAACTTTTTAAAAAACGTTGCTGTCTTTATTCACTTTTCACACCCTTGTGGGAAGGGCTGAAGGAGACAGGCATAGTCCTAAAACTATATCAATATTCTCTTATTTTGAACTTGCTTTCTCATAAAGTCACTTCCTGTTCTGTTTTCTGGTCTTGTTCTGTTTTGAGGACAGTGAACAGATAGGTTTGCCCTACCATTAAATTCCTTGTTCTTAAGACCACAGTGTTTAGAAAGTATCTCCCCACTAAAAAAAAAAAAAGAAAGTTCCTCCCCACTGTAGTTTGAATAATTTGCTTAGTGACATGCTATCTTGTATTGAATATTAATTTGACCAAATTATAAAAGAGACCTTTTTGTTTTGTTTGTAGCCTAGATTGTTTTTTGTTTTTGTTTGTTTGTTTTTTTGCACCCTGTTAGAAAAATTATTAATGACACACACACACACACAACTGTAACAAATCTGGTCCTACCACTACAATGCAATCTATTGCATAGCAGCAGCTCCAGGAAATACTAAGCAAATTTGTGCATCTGTACATTTGTATGATGCTCTGTCAAAATAAAACCACGTTTGAGGCCCTTCTCTGTGACTACCAGATAGTACATATTTAGCTAGTAAGAGCTATTAGTAATGTCAAGAACGAAACCCATTTATATAATCGGTTTCATTAAGCCAAAAAGAAGCTAATTTGTTTTTCTCTAAAACCAAAGATATTTGGGTAGAAGATGGTAATCCCAAAGGGGTATTCCTCCATTGTATGCATTTACTATTTAATCTTGAGTGCTTTTCCTACTCTTCCTATGTGAAAGCCATTGTTAGGTACTTGGAAAAATATTTCTGGTCTGTTTCCCCCTTATTCTAACAGTTTTGATATTGGCTGAAATCTCAGTTTTTGGAGATAGTACTAAGTTTTGATTTTTTGTATATTCTAAAACCTCCATTTGTTTCTTCAACAATTCCATCAGCAGCAACTGTCGCCCCTTTAAAAAAAATAACTTTCATTGGTACTTGCAACCACCCTTATTCAGCCACACAAACTGTACAGTGTAACAATTCCAGGGGTGTTCACATGCTGTACATAGTCATGCAGACAAAACCCCTAGCATATATTAATCAGTTTTTCATTTTTGATCACGTGTTATATTGCTATTTAAAATAATGAAGCTATCTTATAGAAATTACATTGCCTTAAAGATTCCTCTTATGTCACCTTTTCTGTCATTTCACAAACTCACTTCAACCTACACAGAAAAGTAGCAAATACTGCTTAGGAGTGAGGCTTAGGTTTCTGTCATTCTTTCATATTCAACAAGTAATAACTACAATATTAAATAAAACTTGGGATTAAAGTTGGTACAGTTATTGTAGTAGCATGAATACAATGTTTAACATACTATGTGACTAAAGTCTTTCTTTGGGCAGAGAAATGTCATAGTAAGAGAAGATTAGTCATTGAGGACTGCAGTCCCTTGCACTCCACCACTGCCACCACGGGGGAGAAAAAGCACAAAAGAAGCATTTTAGATTGTGGGGTTTATGTCTGATAAAGGAAGATTGAGGTGTGTTTTTATGTGTTTTTCTTCATTTTAGAGAACAACCTAATATTTCTATTTGCTTTTTAACGGAAAGTGGACCTTGTAACATGGTTGTCACTGGATTATCTAAGGCGGTTTGCTTTCAATTAAAGGGCATATAAACCTACCTCATAAAGCAGGCTAGAATCTCCAGGTGCAACATCTAAGAGCTAAAAGCACTAAGCAGACAAGCAAAAGGTGATTAAGGCTGACAACAAATGTAGAGGGACTTTATTGAAGATTGTAGTTCAAATATTTATTTTTCAAGGTTATTGAAAAAGTAGGAACATGTGGCTATAATACAAAGCAGGGTCAATATTGTTGCTTAAAGCTGTCTCATGTTCACAGATAAGTCATAATTTCCTTAAGTCTGCTTTCTAGTCTGTATGTTAGTGTGGGGGAAGAATGGGGAAATACAATTTTAGTGACCTTTCAGGTTTGAGGATTATGACTCTCAGTACAAATTAACAGTGATTATAGCAGAGTATTTTGGAACAAGAACTATTTAAGGAAAGGCAGGTTTCTAAGGAACATTTTGATAGTGTTTCTTTTTCATTCCTCTTGATTTTACAAGTCCCCTCACTTCCTATAGGTTTTTTTCAGTTTTGTGTTTACTATTTCAGGAGTCAGTGAAGAGCCACCTAAGGACATGCTGCCCTATCCTGCCCTCATTCCAGTTTTCTACCACTCAGGTCACCTTCCTCAGTAATCGCTATGCACTACTTCTTGAATAGTACTCGATTGAGATATCTGCAATTAATGTGAAGTTTTCAATTTTTTTCTCTCCCTGATACTTTTACTAAGTAGGAAGCTGTATCTGTCTTTAATAGATGGTAAAATGGCTATAGAACTTGTCTCCACTTTTTATTTAGTGGCCTTCATAAGAGGGACTCCACGACACATTTTCAGAGTTCCCACAGTGGACAATCAGGCATTTTGAAATTCCAGAGTTAATTTGAGCTCTCGTAGACACTCAATACAAAGATGAATAAAAAGGTCCCCAAATACAACAGAACAGAAGAGCCCATTTCAAGGAGGTGCCTCCAAAGGGGCTCCAAATTTGGATTGGAGGTTGAGAAAGTCTTATTGGATGAAAGTGAATTATTGCCTAAAACATAAAATAGGAGGAAAAATTGAAGCCAGTAAGAACTGGCTTTCAAAAACTATTTGCCACTTAAATCTGAATATTGTGGAATGGTTTGTATATGTTTATAAATCTGTACAGATTTCCCCAAAGCTTCTTTGGCTTTGTGCTAATTCATTCACAACTGATATTTGTTAGATATGACATTGAAAACTCCATAACAGCCACAGCTGTCCAGAGGGAGACCTCTTGGGGCATGTTGAGCTTGTAAGTCCACATATGAGACTGACTAAGTAGGAGTCATTCATATCAGGCCAAGTTTAAGCAGCCTTGATGTGGAGACTCTGATAGAAATTAGTAGCAATCTAATGGCTGCTACTAGTTTTCTTTCTCCCCCTAACTTCTGGGGTAATGCATGAATAAAATGCTACTTTTCAAATTTATCAGTATCAATAACTTTAGCAGAGCCCTGTTTCAGTCCCAGTTAAGGCTATTAAGTGATAGTCTATTACTGTCTTTAAGAGTCATGTTTTCCTGTCAATGTAGACTCTACCTGAAGATGGCCCAGTCTTCAATGCTTTAAACTGATTTTTCCAAATGACATTTTTGCCCAGCACTAGAAACTTTTAAATGTGGAACTCAGTAATGCCAGGAGTAAAAAAGTTCAGTTGGGAAGCAAAAAAATTTGCTTATAGGAACATGTGCCTCCTGGTTTCATCAAGAAAGAAGATTCAGCCCAACCAGTGTGATTCAGTGGTTGAGCATCGATTTATGAACCAGGAGGTCATAGTTTGATTCCTGGTCAGGGCATGTACAGGAGGCAGCCAGTGATTATCTCTCATCATTGATGTGTCTCTCCCTCTCCCTTCCTCTTTGAAATCAATAAAAAAATATTTTTAAAAGAAAGAAGATTCAGCCTAGCTGGTGTGGCCCAGTGCTTGAGCATCAACTTGTGCACCAAGAGGTTGCTGATTTGATTCCAGATCAGGGCACATGCCCGAGGTTGCACGCTCTATCCCCAATAAGGAGTGTGCAGGAGGCAGCCGATGGATGTTTCTCTCAGTGATTTTGCCTCCCTCTAAAAAAATCAATAGAAACATTTGAAAAAATAAAGAAAATAAATAATTTCTGGGGCCAATCCAATTGGTCAGGTGACGAGACTGATGGGTCTGGATTTTTTCCTTCAATGTAAAAATACATCATTCCATGGAAGATAGTGAATAGAATGTTAAAACTGAGTCAGTTGTATTACACATAGCATAGAACAGTAAATATTTTACTTTATGCAAGAACATATTTTGGAGGCCACCCAAAGTATAAATGAATATGACTCTTCAAGGGCCATCTTCTATGAATTTAAAAAAGCCTAAATGTAAATATGAAAACTATTTGCACAGCTGTTCTAAAAGAATGTACTGCCTTTGCCCTTTACTTGGTAATTTGAAAGCTTCAAGATGATCTACTCAGTCAAAATCAAGATGGGTTTACTATGTTGTTTGGTCAATCAAGCAGATTAAATCCTTCAAGTGTTCTTTACTTAGTGATGTAAAACTTCATGAACGAGAATGATAGCCAGCAGCCTAAGGGAGGTGGACCAATTAGGAAGAGTGATCGGGGACTGGAAACTGTTTGCATTAATGGAGATAAGGGCATCTGCTGCCAAGACCAAAACAAACACTCAACTTGGCACATTGTACGGTCAAAACGAGACTGCCTGTGGGTAGGGTTGGCACTTCCTGCTGGCTTGAAATGGAGCTATAAAGAAATAGTTTCAGGAAATAAAAGGAGTGTGAACCAATGTAATGAAAACACCTATCTAAAAGACCTGGATTTGTGATTTAGCTCCACAAACTAGTGTGTAATTGTGGCAGGCCATTTACTTGCTCCTTGTCTGTTTCTACATCTACAAAGTGGAAATATGTGCACTGACCTCAGGGGTGTTGAGACATCATGTAATAGAAGTTATCTTTAGAAAAATAATGTTTTTAGTTCCAGGTCATTTTCCAAAATTTTGAGGGCAAAGATATGCTGCAAAATGATAGTTTGCTTTTTCTGGACCTATAATCTCATTACTATCATTTGGAGCATATGACCCTAACTCGAGCATGAGTTAGTTGCTGTCTAAGAAACACAACAAGCAAACAAAAAGAAACAGCAGAGAACACTGCCATCTAAATTCAGTGAATCATTCCTGGTGTTATTCTCCAAAATAATAGGTAGAACTGTCCATTCGCAGATAGTCTTGGACTTTATGTCAGAAAGAATCAGTGTGAAGATTTTACTGTAATGAGGCCAACCTGGCAGAAGCTCTGGTCCCAGTGGTGGAAAGATAATTCCACCATAGCAGAGGATAATTGGTAGTATTCACTTTGGGTGACTGATTAATGAGATCCTCATAAAAGCCATGTGATCTAGTAGGAGGAGTGGGGAGAGAAGCGTTATGAGTCAAAATAGCCAAGAGTAAAATACAGGGCTTCCAGTATTGCAAATGAGCCTCTAAGTTAGCAATGAAAATAGCAGTGGCATAAACAAGATAGAATTTTCTCTAAGTAAAAATCCAAGTAGATGGGCTAGAGCTCACTGGTATGACACGCCATGGTGATGAGACCTGGGAACTGTCTTGTCTGTCTTGTGCTCTGTCCTATGTGACCCCCATTTTCAAGAGTGCTGCCACATGTGGTTCTGCTGTTCAGGTCCTGCACATAGGCAAAAGGCTGAAGTCGTAGGGACTGAAATTGAGCCCAAGATCAGCATATCAGGTACCCTAGGGCACTGGTTGAGTTGCCCTTGAGGAAGTGGGGACTTGTAAAAATTCAAAGGGACTACCTGGACCCCACGTTCAGAGAGGGTGGGCCTTTCCCTAAATTGCATAACAACTCTCTTTAGGTGGTGATCCTGATGGTTCAAGATGGTGTTCCCAGTCCCAACCCTTTTGTTCACATTCCATTTAGCAAGGAAAAACAAGGACAAACCTCTGTTGAAAGTACTTCCAACAAGCTAAACATCTCACATCTGCTTTTGTCCCATTGTTCAGAACACAAGACACTTGGCCACTGCAAAGGGGGCTGGGAAATGTTTTTATTTTGGGTGTCTATGTAGGTAATAAAAATTCAAGAATGAAAGATAGTGCCTATTTAGGAACAACTAAACATCTCTGTCACACTACCATCAAATAGAGTACTAGTAAATATAGGGTGAGGTTAGTGTCTTGAACCTCACTTGTTCTAATCTCTAAAAAATCTTTTTAATGGTGAACCATGAAAATCTTTAGTTTATCGATAGGCCTTCGGGTAGTGAAATAATCTTCCATCACTTTAGTACCAATACCCTTTGAGATGAGACTGCATCCTTCTGCTTCAGGTGATGCCATCTACTTAATCAGCCCTGGACATCTTTATGCAATGCCCGACAATGAGCCAGGCATATGAACCAACCCAACAAGCCGTTTTACATCCCATTGTCCATTAACTATTGAAAAAAGAAGTTTTCTTCCTCCTTTTTGTGGCCCACGTTCTTATTGTTGCTTCCAGTAAACCTTTCAGTGGTTCGCAAGTTTTAACCAAAACGTCAAGCTATGGAATATAGTTTTAAAATTTGAGTTAATCAGATAAGTATCAGACACACATGACCTGCAACTCTTTCCAATGAAAAGGAAATGTTTTCTAATCTCCATGCTCTATTTGCTCTTGATTTTTACAGTTAATAGGAAAATGAACTTTGTTGATGGATGTGGTATATTATGGGTATTTTATTAACACCATTTTATAGATGAGCACTCTGAGGAAGGGAAGTGAAGAAACTTGCCCAAGGTCACACAACTGTTAAGGGTTAGACCTGGGATTTGAACTTGGGCCACCCGATCTATGAATCTGAACGTTCAACCACCATGTTGTAGTCCTCCTCAAAGGAACCACTAACTGCATATTTACGAAATGATTGAATTAATCTAAATGTGTACTACACAAATTGTAGAAAAAGGTAAACAGGATGGAGATGTTATATAAATATTTCTCTTAGTCAATGCTTTAGCCAACATTTTCACTCATTTTTCTTTAATTTGATTATAAATTTTCTCCTGTCTGCCTCCACCACTCTGCTTTTGTCTTCTCTCAGGATTACTACTTTTCTTTTGTCTCCTGTTCTCCCTTGCCCTAGGGGTGATAGTTCAATTTCCCATTAAGACCAAACTCCTGTGGGCAGCAGAATGCAGTCCTTGACTTGAGTTTGCATCAGAATCCCCTGGCTCATTAAAACACACACAGCTGGGCTCCATCTCCAGAGTTTTGATTCAGTAGGTCTGGAGTAAAGCCTGAGAATATGAATTTCTAACAGTTTACTAGGGACCAGACTTTGAAAATCATTAATGTGGTTGCCCAACAAAATGCCTCTAAGAATGATAGATCTTAGTAATGAGTTTGGGAGAGGCATCTGGCCCACTTGGGTGTAATCCCTATTCCCTTTTTTAAAAATTTGGAAGTAGGTCCGGCCAGTGTGGCCCAATGGTTGAGTGTCAACCTATGAACCAGGAGGTCATGGTTCAATTCCTGATCAGGGCACATGCCTGGGTTGTAAGCTTGATCCCCAGTGAGGGCTGGAGGCAGCCAATCAATGATTCTCTCTCATCATTTCTATCTCCCTCTACCTCTCTGAAATCAATAAAAAAATTTTCTTTTAAAAAAAGCTTTTAAAAAATTGGAACTAGGAACCATTAATTCTGCTGCTCCATGGAGTAACTATAGAGAGCCTGGTCTCCATGTGGGAAGGCTGTGCTCATCCAAAGCTGCGGTGACTTAGGAAGGAATATGGCTAACTCTGGAAAGCTCGCTTGCTGAGGTATTTAAACCACAGTTTGCAATGTTAAGTTCATGATTAGAAAATGTGCTAGGTTGGTCAACTCTGCCTTACTTTTTTTCTCACTTATTTAGAATTCAGGCCAAAAGAAAGGCTGCTGTTTATTGGAACCCTTCAAATCCAATATGAGGTTTGAGCCTTCAGCAATGTTGTATTTTGACCTTGGCAGATTACTGAGGTTTATAGAGGCTGTGTCCGCAGATGAATGTATGTTTTATATAGACTGCACTGGTATTAAGCAAGTCTGGGTCATTTAAAAGTTGAGAAAAGACCAGGTCTCTTAGAATACATGGCATCACAGAGCCTTCTAGAGATCAAATCTGCTGTCCCCAGTGTTCCCAGGAAGGAATTGTGATTTGGGAGGTTGGGGCAGGGGAGTGCTGTGTGAAGGTGGGAATAAAACTGCCTAGATACTCAGCTGATATCTTCCCTTGAGGGGACAGCCATATTTCTGGTTGTTCACAGCCTCTCTGGTTAAACCTAAAGAACTGAATTAAAAGAAGAAAACATAGTGAAGAGTATGGGGAGAAATGTTCCCCCTCCTGATGTTTTCTTTCTATTATAGTTAAACTCCTGGAAGCATCCCATCCTCTCACTGACTTTCCCGGTGGAGAGGATAAATGACCTATCTTATTAGAATTTTGGACAGTGGAGGTCGGCATTTTAGCTGGAAAGGGCTTGCTTGTGAGTGACAATAACCTCAACAAAAAGCCCTTTGCACTAGTTTGAGTGAAAAAGGGGGTCAGTTGAAGACATATAACAATCAACATTATGGAGATCTCTAAGAACAAGACAATAAGCATGACCAGGCCACCCGGCAAATGGAACTTTCCAGAAAGTCCGTTTTTCATGGAACTGCTTGCCGCCTGTTTTTTCTGCTTGCTACATCTTTTGTTTTTCTCTACAGAGTGGCTATTTCTGCTTCCCAAAACTTAAAAAAATAAAAATCTGGTAGATGCTTTTTAAATTTTTAGTTGATTTTAGAAAGAAATAGACACACACACACAGATTTGTTGATTTGTTGTTCCACTTATTTATGCATTCATTGGTTGATTCTTCTATGTGCCCCGACTAGGACGATGCTCTGAGCTATCCAGCTAGACCCTCTCAAAACTTAAATGTACATATAATTTTGGCTTTTCACGGTGTCAATGCTAGCCAAAATTCTGTTTGATCTTTCAGTTTAAGCACCTATTGCATCATCATCTGACTTAGACTGTCTTAGTGTCCTAATTCCAAATCCTTTGGCAAGAGTATCTGATTGGTCTGGTTTAAACCAAGGAGAATTTAACAGGAGTTGTGGCTGGGAAACAATTACAAAGATGAGGTGTGACTGGGCTGGACAAGTATGTACCTCCAATCTGTCTCCCTTGGTAAAGAAAATCAAAATTAGTCACATACACAGAACAGGCCAATTAAGAGCCCATGGTTGCCTGAGAGGAAGGTGGCCCTGATTGGTTCCTTAAGCATAGATGGTCAGGGTTTTGACCATGTGACCCTGACTTCTCCCTCTTACCACCATCAGTAAATGAGTCAGATGGAGTCATGAGACCAAGAGATAATCTATCCTTTGTCTGGGTGGTGACCTGAGATGGCTTATCCCCCAAAGCCTTGCCCCACAGAGACAATGAACAATCTAATTCTTTCCCTTCTAGAGTTGGAGAGGAAGCTACACAAAAAGGTAGGGCAATAGCAGTAAGTGAGGGTCCTAAAGTGGAACCTTGGGGAGGTTTGGTCCCTTTGAGGGGACAGTGGGCTGAAGTCATGAATATTACCAAATTATAAATAAAGCTATGAGTTAGAGAAAAGTTACAAAATAGAGATGGTCATTGGTGATAATAGAAGTGGTTGAAGCAAAAACAAAAAAAAAACTGGGTCACCCTAGAGGTGAGAGATCCCTAAACTGAACATTCCATTCCTAGAGAGCCTTTTACTTCTCACACCACACTAAGGTCCCTAGGTCAATTTTCCTGTCCTCATGTTCCCTTGAGACTTGTTCTTATTGCCCCGTGTGTCTTTCTAATTAATTACTCTTCACTCTCCATTACTTATGATCAAGGAAGTCTAGTCAGTTACTAAATATATCACCTCATTATTCTAATATCTATAGCCTGAAATTCAAAAGGGGGAAGAAGAAAGACAAAAAGTGGAGTGAAAGACAGACATGTAAGGACTTAGAACAGCTCAAGAGAAAAAGTGACAAGTGACATGTCAACTTGGCTATCCATGATCTTTGAGCTGGTACATTCTGTGACTATGCTGTGACCCCTGAGCTTCCTTGGCCTTTATCTTCCCCTCTCACTACCTGGGGAAAGAATAGACTTTTAGCCCACTATTGAGACATTCTAGCAAGCCAGGACAAGTGGAGTAGGGAAAGTGAGACAGATAGTTAAAGAGCCAAGCAGTTTACAGCCATGTAGTAAATAAATAAATAAATAAAATGCTATCTTCCCTAACTAAGGACACTTCTCTCCAACCAGAGGGTAAATAGCTTAAATCGCCCTACGCCGGAAGATAGAAACCAGAATTCTAATTAGTAGCATTTGTGCCAACCACACCCAATGACAGATTAAGTTAGGGACTAAATCTCATTTTGGTGCATCAGCATAAAGCTGATGAATATTTTATTGAGATCCTTTCCTAAGATCTCCCCAAACTCCCAGCCTTTAAAACCCTTAAGATGCAAGACCCAGTGCACGCACACGCCCTCTTAGGAGCAAGCCCTCACCTTTTCCTTCCACCTCTTCAGGTGAATTACCTTTGCCTTTCTCTCTCCTAAGCTCCAATGGCCTTCTTTTGCTTCTGTAACTTGTTTCCTAAGCCCACCCAACCTGCTGGCTCACTTCTACAATCTCTATAACATTCTAAGTAAACTTTATTTTTCTCTTTAAAAAAAAATGGGTGTTGTTTTATTTTTTAAATATATATTTTTGATTTCAGAGAAGAAGGGAGAGGGAGAATGAGAGAAACCTCAATGATGAGAGAGGATCATTGATTGGCTGCCTCCTGCATGCCCCACACTGGGGATCAAACCCACAACCCAGGCATGTGCCCTTGATCAGAAATCAAACTCGGGACCCTTCAGTCCACAGGTCAACATTTTAGCCACTAAGCCAAACCAGCCAGGACTAAACTTTCTCTTAATATATATTGATTTCAGGAGTAAGGGAGAGAGAGAGAAATATCAATGATGAGAGACAAACATTAATTGGCTGCCTACTAAGGATCAAACCCACAACCAGAGCATGTGCCCTAACTGGGAATCAAACTGTGACCTCCTGGTTCATAGGTCGATGCTCACAACTGAGTCACAACTGCTAGCTAAACTTTCCTTTATAGTTTGAGTTATTGCCTCTGAATTCTCTTTGCTGAACTCAAAAACCAAGGTCCAGTTTTGCTGTCAACACTGCCAGTAACAATATAACCTTGGAGAGTTGATAGTGTTTCTTCAGTAGCTTTAGGGAAAAATCAGAGGTGGTCGAGAGCTGAAGTCTCTAAGAAGGGGCAAATTTAAGGCACAAGTCTTTATCTTTCATCATCACTGAATGGACTGACTGAATGCCCATCACTCATGACACACAGCTATGTGCTCTAATTTTCCTGATGTTGATTTAAGATTTACTACCTTTGCCCAGCTGGTGTGGCTCAGTTTGATTCTAGTCAGGGCACATGTCTGGATTTAGAGCTTGGTTCCCATTAGGGGAGGCAACCGATCAATGATTCGCTTATCAATGTTTCTCTCTCCCCCACTTCTTTCCTCTCTGAAATCAATAAAAACAAAGCTTGGCCAATATTTAAAAAAAAAGAGAGAGAAGATTTTACTGCCTTTCTCAGCAATTTACTAAATCTCTAAAATTTCTTCTACAGCTCTGACACTGATTCCAATGCATGGTTCCTCCCACCACCTCTTCAGATGCCAATTGCAAGTCCCAGGTTTTTATCTATGCATCTGACAAACTGGATGTAGATGGATGTTAAAAGACCCCTTCCTTGGGTTCAATTAATTTGCTAGAGTGGCTCACAGAACTCAGAGAAACATTTTACTTACTAGATAATCAGGTTATTATAAAAAGGAGCAAACTGATGGAAGCGATGCATAAGGCAAAGTATGGGGAAAGGGCAGGGAGCTTCCATGCCCTCTCCAAGCCTGTCACTTCTCTCATCTCCACATGTTCACCAACCAGGAAGCTCTTCGAACCCTCTCCTTTAGTTTTTTATGGAGGCTTCATTACATAGGCATGAATGGTTAAAGCCTGGCTAATGGTGATTAAACTCAATCTCCAGCTCTTCTCCTCTTCTTGGAGGTTGGGGGTGAGGTGGGATGGATGGAGGAGGGGTTGGGACTGAAACTTCCAACCTCTAATCCAGGGTTGGTTCCCTGGCAATCCTTAGGTGACCTTAG
>PVJC01014218.1:0-36771 GCA_004026665.1 Murina feae | reverse complement strand
CTGAGAGAAACCCGTTTTGGATTTCCTTCTGATGCTAGTCTCTGGGTATCTGTGGGACCTCCGAAACTCACCTGGAACTGGAGTTCAGAGCCGCTGGGAGCTTGTGGCTCTCTCCGGTTTGGAAAAGAACCGCGTTTCCGGCGCCAGCCCTTCCCCGAGCCCGTGCGCGCGCCTCCGTACCTCTGTACTTTGCTTCTGCTGCTCCTCTGAGTCTCAGACTCTTCTCTAGTTGTAGGATTTTCACTCAGCCAGCCTTCCTGTGGGTGCGAGTGGTGTCCGTGTGTTCTTTTCGAGGTTTTTCTGAAATAGTTGTTCACAGCTGCATTTACGGTGTCCACCCTATGCCGCCATCTTGTTTCTCTGTGTGGAAGCTTTAGTACCCAGGCATGATTGATTAAGACACTGGGCATTTGGCAACTGGCTCAATCTCCACCTCCTCTTCCCCCTGGAGGTGGTGTGGAGAAGTAGGACTGAAAGTTCCAATCTTCTAATCACAGGGTTGGCTTTCCAGACAACCAGCTGCCTTCCTTAGGTGTGTTTGAAAGGTCACCTCATTAACATAACAAAAGGCATCTTTATTGCTCCCAACACTTGGGAAATTTCAAGGGTTTTAAGAGAGCTGTGACAGAAATGGGAACTAAGACCAAATACACATTATAAATCATGAAATCATAGGTTTTTAAAAATTATTGTTGTATAAAGGAACCAGTCTATGTCACAGAGAATCCATGATGCGGGTGACAAAATACATATTTGCGGGGAAAATCCTAACTTTTTTAATGAAGGTAATGTTCATGGGCTTTTACACTGCTGGTTAGCCACACAAGTGGTGAAACTGTGTACAAGGACTCTGATGTAGAAGAAAAAAAAGAAGGAAGGAAGGAAATTCTAGATTCTAGTCCTGGCTCTTCAGGTAAACTGCTTAATGACTTTGAGACCAGTTTGCCTCTTTCTGAGTCTCATTTTCTTTACATAGAAAATGAAGTGAATGATACAGAGTTTACAAGGTCCTTATGAGGACTAAATAAGATGCTGAATATAAATAACCTAGCCCAATGCCTGGAATGTAATGATTACTCAATAAATAGAAACATAACCACAGCTGTAATAGGTACTCTGGGAAGATATTATAAGAAATAATAATTGCTTTTCCATTACATCATGAATACAATGATGGGTAAAGGAAGATAACTTTGGTATACATAGTGAAAAACAATTGTTCTGGTATAGTGATGCAAGTTGTGAATGGGGTCATGTCAGGCCAGCTAAAGTTTTTTTTAAGTAATACTAAAATTAGCACAACTTTATGAATTTGAAAGAAGGGTCTTTGTTGAAGTTTTATTATTTGGCTACCAAGCATCTAAACTCCTTATATAGAAAGTATTCTCCATCTCCCCCCCACCCCCAAAAAAACACGCCCACAAAACAGGCTGTTAAACCCTCTCGCTCTGATCCCTGGCAGCTATGGCATGTGAACTAGGATCAGCCAATTAGATCCTCTTGTTTAACACCTGGAATCCAGAGGAAATTATAAAACTAAAAGGCACTGGGAAATACTCATGGAAACAAGAGGAGATTCAAACAATGGGAGTGGCTATGCATACGTACTTGAGGTTACACCTGCTACCTAGACTTTTTCTTTGATAAGATCTATTTTCTCTGGTCTCTTGCAGCATGACTTTTACCCAAGTTTGGTCTTTTTAACTTAAGGTTGATTCTTTGAACTAGCCTATATCTTTTTTTATAAATACCATTTTCTTTTAATAGTAACTAAAGTTAAATTCTGGATTTTTGTTTGTTCGTTTTTTCAATCAAGAACTCCCAATGTATTAGTAAACCAATGACCATTTCCTTAATTTGGTATCACTAAACCTTGGGAGTGCTAATTAGGTTTAGGCTTCATAATATAGAAGGTTTAAATAGGTATATACACTTTAGACTATTGGGTAAGACATAACCATTGTACAGTAGGTAGCTCTCACATGCAGAACACCAAACACCTAAACTCTGGCTGTAGAGGTATTATCACACAAAACCACACACACACACACACACACACACACACAACTGTAGTTGGGGGAGAGGATTTGATAACTAAAGTATAATTTCCAGATTCTGGGGATGAGTAGAGAACATGGGTTTTATCTGTCCCACCAGCAAACCTGAGACTGTATTTGCTGCTGTATATTATGGGACTATCCATGCAAGAATCAAAGCAGCATGTGAGGAGGACCATGTGAAATATTTCCTAGAGATGGAATCCAGGGTTGGGGCAGGAGTGATGAACTCCAGCCAGAGGAAAAGCATGCAGAGTGAAAAGTCCCCAGGATTTGTCACTGCCTGAAAGCACTGAGTGAGATCACCACTAACTAGGCATTGCCTCTTGAAATGTGGAAACTAGGGAATTCATCCTTATTTAATAGAAAGTGCGGGCCTTGTAGATAAATGATCATTCTGAACCACCCTACAGGGGTCATTGATGGAATGAAAGAGTGAGAGAAGCCAGTACAGGTACAGCAAGGTTGTGCTGGGGCCAAGCATAGTGGAGGCACGTTTATGGGTTCTCTCGAGATTGTTTTTAGAGACCCCAAAATGCTGTTCAGTGTTTCTATGCTTGCTATTCTTTATTTGCACACAGAGATTGGTGCAATGAGTCCAAAAAATGTGTAAGTATGCAAGGATATTTTTATTCCTAGCATTATCTTTGTGAACACTGGCTAGCATTTATTTTTTGTATTTTTGGGTATGACCCTGGGCTTGTCTTTCTGAAAAGAATCAGAGGCTGGTGTAATATGTTATTTGCTAAAACCTAAACCCTATTTATCTGCTCTGGGTCATGAGTGACATTAAGAAACAATGCTTAATTAAAACAACAAATCAGAAACAGAAACCACACCTTGATGAATAATATGCACTCAGGTTTACTTGTTGCTCTTAAAAATACCATTTCCAGGAAGGTGTCCCAAGTTAAATTCCCTCAGCACAAACTCTTCAATAAACCTTTCATCTTGTAGAAACGTTGATTATATATAAAATCCTTTAATATCCATTAGTATTTACTTAACATTATATTTTCATAGATTATGATATAAAAACTAGACGCCCAGTGCACAAATTCGTGCATGGGTGGGGTCCTGCTGGCCCACCCTGATGGTGGCCATTGGGCTGGGCTGGCTGGGGAAAGGACCATGGGTAATTGGCTGGCCGGCCCCACCCCCTGGTCAAACTGCTGGTTGAACTCCCAGTCAAACTTCTGCTCCAGAGGACAATTTGCATATTAGCCTTTTATTATATAGGATAATGAGAAATCCTATTTACTAATCTTTTCTCTCAATCATAGCTTAAACTAACGATGAGAAAAATTCTTTTTAACTTGAGCACAGTGAACTGAACAGAACACTTCCCAGTTGTCATCAGAAGCATCCTGGGTCATGCACGCAGAGTTTCAGGACCAGTGGCCATCCAGTTGTGAAAGGCTTTTCTCCAACATGACCTAAAACTGCCAGTGCCAGGCCTCCACCACAGCCTGGTGTGTGGCCAATGGGTATAGGCCAATGGAGGGTTTTTTCCTCAAACTTTTCCTCTGGCTTTCTATTTTTTTTCTTCCACGGGTAGGAGGAGATAACAATCATTATATATGTATATAATAGACATGAAGAAAGTATCTTAAAAAAAACCTATTATATAGTGGGCATCTACTACATTTCAGTGTTTCATATAGAATGCTTCATTTTACCATCAGAAAAAGCAATGAGTCATGCTCATGGAGTACCCTACCCTTTCTATGTGTTCCTGTGGATTCCTGTGTCTGCTACCCTTATTGCAGGTATTAGAAATCCTATTTATTTGTCTACTTCTTCAGTGGAGTTAAGTGTCTTGAGGATACTGTCTTGAGGATACTGATTATGTTAATTTTCTAGGGTTACCACCACAAACTAAGTGTCTTAAAAAGCAGAAATGTATCTTCTCACAGTTCTGGAGGCTATAAGTCCAAGATCTGAGAACTAAAAACTTGAAGCAGTACTGACAAGTTTGGTTCCTTCTAAGAGCTCTCATTGGTTTGCATCTGGCTGCCTTTTCCCTTTATCTTCACAAGTTCTTTCCTTGGTCTGTGTTCTTTTTTTTTTAATTAATCTTTATTGTTGAGATTATTATAGAGGCTCCACTTTTCTCCCCATACCTCCTCTCTACCCGATTCCCATCTCCCCCTCAGGCCCTTGCCACACTACTGTCTGTGTCTATAGGTAATGCATACATGCATATAAGATCTTTGTCTAATCTCTTCACGCAACCCCACACACTTTCCTCTGAGAATTGTCTGTTCCATTTCCATGCCTCTGATTCTATTCCATTCACCAGTTTATTCTGTTCATCAGATTTTTTACTCATTTGATTTTTAGATTCAATTATTGATAGATACATATTTGTTCCCACTTTGTTGTTCATATTTTTTATCTTTACCTTTTTCTTCCTCTTCTTAAAGAATACCCTTCAGCATCTATACTAATAAAAGCCTATGTGCCATCATGCCATCATAATACATCATCAGGAGGAGGTGGGGCCCAGCAGCTCACACACTGTGGAGGAGGCGGGGCTTGGCAGCTTCGTGCAGTGAAGCCTGGGGGTCCTACAGCTCCATGCGCCATGGAGGCAGGACCCTCTGGCTCTGGCCTACCTCTTTGAGGCAATCCATCCAGGAGCCCCGGAAGGGTGGGCGGGGCCACCTCTTTGGGGTGATGGATCGCAGGTCTCCCATACTATGAGAGGGCACATGCCAGGCTGGGGGACCCCCTCCAAGTGCATGAATTCCATGCACCGGGCCTCTAGTTTCATATAATACTGGTTTGGTGGTAACGAACTCCTTTAGCTTGTTCTTATCTGTGAAGGTCTTTATCTGACCTTCAATTCTGAATGACAGCTTTGCTGGGTAGAGTAATCTTGGTTGTAGATTTTTGCTATTCATCACTTTGAATATTTCTTGCCACTCCCTTCTGGCCTGCATAGTTTCTGTTGAGAAATCAGCTGACAGTCATATGGGTACTCCCTTGTAGGTAACTAACATTTCTTCTCTTGCTGCTTTAAAGATGCTCTCTTTGTCTTTTGCCCTTGGCATTTCAATTATGATGTGTCTTGGTGTGGTCCTCTTTGGATTCCTCTTGTTTGGAATTCTTTGTGCTTTCTGGACTTGTAAGTCTATTTCTTTCGCCAGGTAGGGGAAGTTTTCTGTCATTATTTCTTCAAATATGTTTTTAATATCTTGCTCTCTCTCTTCTTCTGGCACCCCTATAATTTGGATGTTGGTATGTTTGAATTTGTCCCAGAGGCTTCTTACACTATCTTCATATTTTTTGATTCTTTTTTCCTTTTGCTTTTCCAGTTGGATATTTTTTGCTTCTTCGTATTTCAAATCTTTGACTTGATTCTTGGGATCTTCTAGTCTGATGTTGGATATCTGCATATTATTCTTTATTTCAGTCAGAGTATGCTTAATTTGTAATTGGTGCTTTTTCATATCCTTGAGACGCTCACTATATTTCTCAGAGGTTTCTAAAAGATTCTTGAGTAACCTTATAACTGTGGTTTTGAACTCTATATCCAGTAGTTTGCCTTCTTCCATTTCTTTCATTTGTGACCTATTTCTTTGTCTCTGCATTTTGGCTGCTTCCCTGTGTTGATAGGGTCCTATAGGGCCCAGTGTCTTAGTCTCCCTAATTACCTGAGGTGGACACTCTTGACGCACCTCTTGTGGGCTGTGTGTGCAGTCTTGTTGTAGTTAAGCCTTGATTTCTGTTGGTGTCACTGGGTGGAATTGACCTTCAGGCCAATTGGTTGTAAGGACCAGCTTTGACTACAGTGAGAGAGCTGCTGTATAGGATACACTCTTATGGGGCAGAACTTGCTTCAGTGGGGTTTCAGTGCTCTCTGTGTTTGCTCCTTGAGTGTGTTGCTTATGGATGTGAGGAGTTGTAATCTGATATGGTCTTACACTGACCACTGGGTACACTGGCTCTTGGATCTCCATGCAGGTGCAAAGTCAGCCACTGCCTGGGGCCACTCACCAGGAGTTACAAAGAGATCTGCAGGTTCCTCCTCTTTGTATCAGGTTTGGAAATGCCCAGACAAGGCTTTTAAGCAAGGCAGGCAGGTGCTGGTGCCAGGTCTTGGGCCTTTTATTGATATGTTTGGGGCTCCCTGACCCAGCTGCAGCTCATTTGACAGTTTAGCCAGAGAAAGGACATATGCAGAAGCCATTGCCCACAGTTTAGGTGGGGTTGTAAATTGGACGAGGTGGGTCTCAGGGAATCACCAGGTGGAGCAAACAGAAATGGCTACCAGTCAGCCCTGCAACCAGGGAGTTTCCAGCATAGGAACAATGACTGCTGCAAGTACCTCCATCTGGGATAAAGCTACTCCCCAAGTTCCTGCCCTGATGATAGACAACCCAGTTTCCCCTCACATGTATTTGGGTCCTCCAGATTCTCACCTGGCACTGGAGCTCAGAAGAAGTGGGAGCTTATATGGTCAGTTCATGGTGTCAGCCTTTTAAGAGTAACAGCTGGGTTTCCAGCTGCCTCTTTGTCACTGAGCCCAAACCAGCACTGGATTTTACAGCCCATAGTTCTTATTGCCCATAAGGAATTCTTTTCCCAGCTCTGGGGCCCTGGGCTGAGCATCTGGTGTGGGACTAAGACCCCTTGCTCCTCCGGTTGCCTCTGCAGAGATGATGTTCCTCCTGATTAAAAAAGCAGCATACCTGGGTGCCAGGCCAGCCCATTCCACACCTCCTACCAGTCTCAGTGTGCTTTCTTCTTTACTTCTCTAGTTGTAGTACTTCCATTCAGCCAGATTTCCAGCAGTTCTGGATGGTGGTTGTTCTGTATTTTAGTTGTAATTTTGATGTGGTTGTGGGAGGCAGCGAGTACAGGCATTTGCCTATGCCGCGATCTTGGTTCTCCCTTGTCTGGGTTCTTTATTTCCTAATCTTCTCTTCTTATAAGAATACCAGTCACATTGGATGAATGCCCTCCCATATGACCTCATCTTGCCTTAAATATCTCTTTAAAGGTCTTCTTTCTAAATATAGTCCTATTTTGAAGTACTGGGGTTTAGAACTTTAATATATAATCATTTTTTTTATGTTCACCACAAAGTTAGTGTTTGTTTCTATCATGCCACCTGTTTACCTAAATAATTTTCTAACCTCTACCTCAATTTGCTAAGAATGACTATTATTTCCACCTCCTAAGACATTCCCCCATTGCTGTCCCCTTGTATGGGATCTATCAGAAAATATGGCTGTTGCCAACTACTTCCCTGCCTGTACGCACGTGAAACCCGCTTATTGAATCTGGGTCTCTTGTGACTGGTTTGACCAGTATAATACAGCACTCTGCCAGTTATGAGCTCAGCCTTCAAGAGGAATGCCCACTTCTGTTGCCTATCCCTTGAAGCCTTGAGCTAATGTGTAAGGAGTTTAAGTTCTTCTGTGGAATAAGACCCCACAGGAAGGAACATTGAAGTGCTAGAAATGTTAGTTAGGAAGACATCTTGGGCATATAGATTTTACCACGAGCATATGTTGATGAAAACTCTAACTAGAAGTATTGCATTTCCCTTGACACCGTCCTTTGAATCATAACAACCTCTGTGTTTATGCCAGTTCACTGAAGCCCTTGCCCCTATTTTGCCACCTGGCATAGATAGGTTACCATTTTCTTAGAGAATTCCTTTACACTAGCCCAGTACATCACGTAGGCAGTGAGTGCAGTCTTGTATTCTGTCCTTACCCAAGAGGTCAGCTGATTCTGTCCAAAGGGAACCAAAGCCTCTAAACAATTTAATAAAATTAATGCATTTTGTAGGATGAACTCTCGCACTTTTAACATAAAACCAATTCATATAATTTTAAATCTATTCACTGAATCAACCATCCACTGAGTGGTTCTCAAATATTCTTGAACTTGAAATGTCTATTAAGGCACAGTTGGCACTGTCAACATTCCTTGCACAATTTTAATGAGAAAAAAATTGAAAGCACACCTCTCTGTACAGCTAGGCATTAATCACTGTAATGATAGCAGGGAAGTAAATTAACGAATACTATAACCTCTTACCCTTCAGAAGCTAAGTAATCATAAAGGTACCACAGGAAAATTGGTTACATCTGAACCAATTTTTGTAAGGCTTGATGATAATTAAAAATGTTAAAAATCAAAGAGGGTTTTTTTTTTTTAAGTTAAAAACTTGGAGGCAGTACTGCCATTCTCATCTTTCCCCCACCATCACTTCCTAGATGCTGCTCAGGGCATGCCTACACTCTCTTTCTTGCCACCCCCTCCTCCAGGGAACCCTTTGCATCCACTGAGAACTTAGAGCTTTTATTGTGTCGTACTCTATTTTTATATTTATTTGTTGATTTGAGAGAGAGAAAGAGAAAAAGAGGAACATCAATTTATTGCTCCACCTATTCATGCACTTATTGATTTATCCTTATACTAGAGGTCTGGTGCACAAAATTCATACACTGGAGGGGGAGTGTCCCTCAGCCCAGCCTGCACCCTCCCCAAAGACCCCTCAGGACATCCCTCTCACAATCCAGGACTGCTGGCTCCTAACCATTTGCCTGCCTGCCTGATTACCCCTAACCACTTCTGCATGCCAACAATTTTCATTGTTTCATTAGGGGAATGATTATCCCCTAACCATTCCCCTGCTGGCCTGATTGACATCTAGCTGCTCTCCTGCCAGCCTGATTGCCCCCAACTGCCCTCTCCTGCTGACCATCTTGTAACAACATGGGGCAGCCATCTTGTGACAACATGGGGGCGGCCATATTGTAATGCAAGGGCATGACAGTAAGTTTGCATATTACCTCTTTATTATATAGGATATGCCCTGACCATGGGAATCAAACCCATGACCTTGGCTTATGGGGAACAACGCTCTGATCAACTGAACCACCCAACCTGGGCTGTCTTGCTCTTTTCTCAAAGGGTCTGCATATCCATGTGGGTAGTGTGGCTGGCACAACATCCTTTGAGATCTCAATATTAAAATGGCCTTAATATTATAAATTACACTTAGTTCATGTCATGGAATTTATTTCCAATGTCCCATTTTCAATGACTTCACAATATTTTCCCTTGTATACATGTGTGAACATCAAAAATGGAGTCACTGATGCCAAAGAGCCCTACCTCACACAGAATTGGGAGGCCATTGCGAAGTCCACCTTACTCAGGTCCACATCCAGGTAAAACTTGAGATTTTGAACTTTGTTGTTCTCCCTGCAAGACCACAATCTAGATCTTATTTCCCCTGTATTCATGCCAACACCTGCCTGGACCTTACTAACCCTCTTCAGACTATTCAGATGCTCCTAGACAGTCTCTCAAGAAGTTTTAATACAACCTGTGACTTGTACCTTTATAAGCTCAAGCTTTCTTTGTCTTCTCTGGAGCACATTTCAGGTCACTCCTGAATCTGTAACCCCATATCTAAATCCTCTTTTTTTTTTCTTCTTTTTAAATCCTCACTGGAGGGTATTTTTCCATTAATTTTTAGGGTGAGTGAAAGAGAGAGGCAAAGACAGAGAGAAACATCGATGTGAAAGAAACACATTAATTGGTTGCCTCCTATAAGAGCCCTGACCAGGGCTTGGGCTGTGGAGGAGCCTGCAACTAAGGTACATACCCTTGACCAAAATTGAGCCTGGGACCCTTTGATCTGCTGGCTGGTGCTCTATCCACTGAGAAAAACAGGCTAAGATGCCGGGTCTAAATCCTTAAAGACCTTGAATCAACTTTTGTTTTGCTTTGCAACCTTAGTTCTTTATTCTTTTACATATACCACAATTTATTTTTAACTTTGCTTTACTGGTGATATTTAAGTTGTTACTGACCAGCAACTCAAACTTTTTTCTCTAAAATGAATCCCTAAAGATAGAAACTGGGAACTAAAAGAAATAACAGTTTTGAGGACCTTGATGTGCTTTGAAAAATCATCTTTGAGAAACTTGAGAACAATAGATTCTAATAAGAGTGGAAGTAACAACTGTTTGTCCTGCATGTGGCATACTGAGTAGCTTATATAAAAGTATCATCTAAAGGTCCCTGTTAGCATAAGTGACCAAACATTGTGTGTGTATATTTGCTCTCTATGATTACTAGTAAGATTAAACTTTTAACTTTATAAATTTGTGGTATCTATTATTTTATGAATAAACTAGAGGCCTGGTGCATGAAATTCATGTGTGTGTGTGGGGGGCGGGGGGGCGGAGGTCCTTCAGCCTGGCCTGTACCCTAGTGCAATCCAGGACCTTTGGGGGATGTTCAACCACTCAGGGATCAAGCCTAAACTGGCAGTCTCTCAATCTGGGACCTCTGGCTCCTAACCACTCACCTGCCTGCCTGCCTGCATGATCACCCCTGACTACACACCTGCCTGCCTAATTGCTCCTAACCACCTCTACCTGCCTGCCTGATTGCCCCTAACCACTCTGACTGCCTGCCTGATCACCTTTAACTGCCTCTTCCTCAGCCCTGCTGTTTTGGCTTTGGAAGGACATCCAGAATGACATCTGGAAGGTCGTTCATCTGTCTGGTCTAATTAGCATATTGCACTTTATTATTATAGATAAATAATGTATCTATATTTTCTAAATAATCTTTTGAACTATTTCTGACTATCTCACCCTCCCATTCCTCTTAGTCACTCTTAATTTTCATTGTTTTCCAGTAGTCACCCATTCCAATTCTATACCTTTCTAGTTTTACTTCCATATTTTAGTTTACATCAAATTTAGCTAGCAAAAACATATTTTCTTCTCCATTTTCATATTCTGTCTTATATACTGGGCTGGTTTGTTTATTAATTACTCTAAATCATTTTTCTTTTGGAATCATTTTTTCTTTTGTGTGTTCCTTTGTATCACATGAGCTAGAAACCTAAGAATTATATTTACCAAAATTCCACCCACAGAATTCCTGGTAAGATTCCAATAGGTCTCTCATGCAAGATATAGATAGCTAAAAAGAAGCAGAAAACATTATTCCTCCTAAGCAGACAGAAGTGGACAAACATGGGTTTTGGGAGGAGACAAATGCCTTCTGGGTATTCTCCTACCCTTCATTCAATTCCATGCTACAAGCAACTGAGATTATCATGGGCCCTTTCCCCCAAATTTCTAGATCTTTCAGGTTGGACCACAGGCAAAAGGCTTTGCCAAGTAGACCTCCTAGGGGAAGCTACCCTCCCTCCTCACAGAAGATCTGTTGCTCAGTCAAATACTGATATTCTCTAGAGGTAATGAAGTCAAGGAGGTAGGTTTTTTGGAGCTAGCCCTGCTTATACACATATCTAAAGTGATCTAATCTGGGGGCTTTGGGATTTTCCACACTTTTCAGGTACTTCCTTGTCTGAGACCTTATGAGGGGCCTTGCTTAAGGCACTTTTTCTACTTTGACTTTGACCTTTCCACTGGGAAGCTCAGCCACAAGTCCCTCCTACCAGCTCATGGATCCATGAAGAAGTCCTCCTCATGGGATGTGATCTCATCCATCTGCAAGGCATCCACCTGACCCCTGCCCAGTGCTCGTCTATGGGGAAAACTTGCAACACTAGGGAACCAATGTCTCCTTTTGTCCCTTACTTGTACTATCATACTAAGCCATAAAGCTTGACTGTTATTTTCAGTTGGGCTTGTTGCCCTGATTCACCACATTGCATCTGATCCCTGATCTCCACCCTGGGTCCTAATTGCCTGTGTTAAATCCCCCTTCCCACATCAAATATCTAGTTCTTTTGTTCTGACAGAACCCTTTCTGATGTATACATGTACCCAGTGTTTCTTCTTTTTCTTTTACTTCCCAGAAAGAAATATTACACTTCCTGCTCAAGGTTAATTCATTTCCTCAGTCATTTATTCACTCATGCATTTAGGCATATTTATTAAACACCTGGCACTGTGTTATTATCACCGGCATTGTGTTAATTCCTGAGACTATAACACGAAGACTTGGTCTATGCCCTGAAGGAGTACATTGTCTTATCCTCAGACACAAAGAGGCAAATGATTACAATTCAGAAGTAATCACAGGGCATAAGGGTAGGACCATAAACCCATGGGAATGGTGTCCTTGTAGGAAGAGGAAAAGACACCAGAGTTCTTATTCTCTCTCTCTCCCTCTCCCCTCCCCCTAGGTATGCACCGAGAAAAGACCATGTGAGGACACAGAAAGAAGACACATCTTCAAGCAAAGGAGAGCTTTTTCACCAGAAAACAACTATTCTGGTACTTTAATCTTGGACTTCTAGTCTCTAGAACTGTGAGTAAATAAATTTCTGTTGTATCTTTTTTTTTTTAAATATATTTTATTGATTTTTTACAGAGAGGAAGGGAGAGGAACAGAGAGTTAGAAACATTGATGAAAGAGAAACATCAATCAGCTGCCTCCTGCACACCCCCTACTGGGGATGTGCCCGCAACCAAGGTACATGCCCTTGACCAGAATTGAACCTGGGACCCTTGAGTCCACAGGCCAATGCTCTATCCACCGAGCCAAACCAGTGAGGGCTCTGTTGTATCTTGTTAGGGCAACTCGAGCAGACTTAAACAAACCTGAAGGATGAGAGTTAATGGCTATGTGCAAAGTAGGGAGACAAGCATTTCCAGAGAGAGGAAACAGTGGACACAGAGTCCAGGATGCTAAGAAGAGGCAGTTATCCTGGGCAAATTTCAGAACCGTCTGCCAAGGATCCTACAGGCCCATTGGGAATATTTCTGATATATCTTCAGGAAATGAGTCCAAGATGACAGGATCACTAATTATGGGAATAACAAATGGATTTTGTGTCTGGTGGACCTGAGGTCCAGTTCTAAGGAGTACAAGGTGATTGAGACGGGGGAAGAGACCAAAGGTCTACGTGCTGGTAGTGACTGAGGCACTGATAACCAATGACCACATTCATGTTACAGATGTGAAAATCAAAACACAGGGATATGAAGAGTATTAACAGGGATTAAATAGACACATATCACACCAGCATACTTAAGAATCTCAGTCTCCTGTGTATCCCTTTCAAGTACTTTGATTTAAACAGAACCAAATTACTCTTCCCAAATTTATGTCTCATAATTAAGCTATGGCACCAAACCTGGATATCTAGAAAAAATGGTCTGCATGGTATCTGAATAATTCTGTGGAAAACTGAAACTACAGTCTAAAAGCATTCACTATAGTCCTGGCCAGTGTGGTTCGATCCAGGGCCTCGGCTGGGATGCATTCAGGAGGCAATCAATTGATGTCTCTCTCACATCAAAATTTCTCTCTCTCTTCATCTCTACTCATCTATTCCTCCCTACCTCCCTTCCACTTTCTCTAAAAAAAATCAATGGAAAAAATATCTTTGAATAAAGATTAATAAAAGCATTAACTGTTAATGCTCTTGTTTTCTCTATACACTTAGTAGTATCGACCAAGTACTGTTTGAAGGTTCAGGGTCTACATAAGTTGCTTACTGTACTGTAATCTCAAAAAAACAAAAAACAAACAAGAAACAAACAACAAACAAACAAAAAACAACTCACTTTTATCATTGTAGTAATAACAGTAACAATGCTTCTTTATTGGGTATTTATGATATGTCTAACTGGCAGCTAGATATTTTATAAAACATATTTAATTTATGCAGTAGGTATTTTTAGTACCAGCAGATGAAAATAGGGAATACCTGGAAAAGGTGCTCAAGGTTATCCAGCTCAGAAAATGAAGGAACTGAAAATGAAGTAATTTGCTGGTGAATGTTTAACAACCACGGAAGCCTGGGTCAGGAGCATTCGAAGATTTCGGTAGCATTGTTACACTCACAATGATTTCAGACTGTGAATATGATGCCACTGACCTGGTAACAGCTGCATAGCAGCAAACCATTACACCGTTGACCCAAGAACAACATGGGTTTGAACTCCACAGGTTCTCTTATACTTGGATTTTTTCAGTAAATATAGCTGATCCTTCCATGGATTTCAACCAACCATGGTTGGAAAAAAAGTATCTTTTCATCCCTAACCATAGTTTTGCAGCCATTGAAACTATAGAAAATATTTATTTCTTTTTAAAAAAAAATTAAATGTATTGTGGTGACATCTACTCTAATAAAAGAGTAATATGGAAATTAACCATCACTCCAAGACACCTAAGCCATACCCACCAACCAAGCTGCACCCCCACCCAATCAGAGTGGCTGTATGCAAATTAACCCAGCCTAGATGGAGGCCAGCAGCCATGGAACTAGAGCAAATAGGAGGCTTCCGTTGCAACTGCCTGCCTAGGCTGGCTGGGCCTCTGTTCACGGCAACAATGTTTCAATTATAGAAACCACAGAGCTGAAGCAAACAGGAGGCTTTGTTACCTGCCTAGGCTTCTGCTCAAGGTAACAAAATTTCAATTATAGAAGATAAATCAACCCCAGAAACCTGATTCCAGCCAGCCTCGCTGCAACTTTGGGTCAATGGGAGCTGTGGGCAGCCTGAAAATGGCCCTCAGCCTCTCATTTAGGCTGGCCACACCTCCATGGGGTGAGGGTCCCCACCAGGGGGTTTGGCCAACCTGCAAACAGCCATCAGCCCCTCACCCAGGCTGGCCAGCCATGCCAGCAAGTGGACATCCCCTGAGGGGTCCCAGACTGCGAGAGGGCACAGGCCAGGCTAAGGGACTCCCCCAAGTGCACAAATTTTTGTGCACCGGGTCCCCTAGTCTGTAATTCTATAATAAAAGCATAATATGCTAATTAGGCTGGACAGCTGAATGACCTTTTGGACCTTATTCCAGACATCCTTCCAGATGAAACTGCCATGGCAGGGGCGAGGCATAGGTGGTGAGGGGCGATCAGGCAGGCATGCAGAGTGGTTAGGGGTGATCAAGCAAGCAGGCAGGCTAAGGCAGTTAGGGGCTATCAGGCAGGCAGGCAGGTGAGCAGTTAGGGCAATCAGGCAGGCAGGCAAAGTGGTTAGGAGCCAGTGGTTCTGCATTGCGAGAGGGTGCAGGCCAGGCTGAGGGACCCTCCCCCACCCCCAGTTCACAAATTTCATGCACTTGGCCTCTAGTTAGTTAATAAGATTATAAAGGTTTCAAGTATACATTTCTATGATACATGATCTGTATATTGCATTGTGTGCCCACCACCCAAAGTCAAATCATCTTTCTTCATAATATATTTGACCCCCTTTACCCTTTATTGCCCTTCCACCTCCTTCCCTTTTGTAACTAACATACTGTTGTCTGTGTCTATAAGCTTCTTTTAAAAAAATTACTTGTTCATTTATTGCTTTTAGTTTTATATCCCGCATACGAGTGAAATCACATGATTCTTAACTGTTTATTTCACTTAACATGATATTCTCAAGGTCTTCCATTTGTCACAAATAGCAATAGTTCATCTTTTTTTTTTTTAATGGCTGAGGAGTGAAAAATGATTTCAATCTACAGATGAAAAAATACTGTTTTTGATCAGTGGATGGTTGAATCTCAAAAGTGAAGGGCCCCTGTAGTTGTTTTTGGAGAGTCAGGAATCATAGCTGATTGTGGATTTTCAACTGCTTGGGGGTTGGCGCTACTAATCACTCTGTTTTTTCAAGGACCAAATGTATGGCAGTTCTACCATAACCATTGTTCTCATAAGCCTGGGTGAGCCAGTTCCAGCACCACTGTATAATGAGAGTGTGACTCCTGAGTTTGTACATGTAAAACCTAGGCTATAGTTTCTCTTTTTGCCACTAGGCTTTGAAATGGGTATAATGAGTGTAACTTGCAGGTGTATGATTTACAAGGATTTTGCTTTTTTGATGTTACATCTCTTCAACTTCACAGCCAAAGATAAGTTTCTTTTTACTTGACAGTCAAAGATTGTATTCAGTTGGAAAGATATTGACTATCTTTTCAATTTCCATGCCTTCAGAGAGTAGATTGGGAAATGGACTGGCAAGTTTCTGTAACCATATTGTTAGAAACATATGGGACCCGAGACACTAATTTTTAGAGAGCCTGTAGGTAAAACTGATGTAACACTTATTCCCAACCCTTTCCCTGCACAGAGAGCCTAAATTGTGTTCTGGCTTTATGCCCAAGCTTCCCCACGTGCTTTGGTAAATCCTTATGGTTCTAGACCAATGATCAGGTCCCATAAAGGTTGGAAATGATGGATTTTAGTTTGGGCATGTTATCCAAATAAGGCCAAGGAGATATGAAGTGATACCTGAAACCTGGGAAATGTTTCTGAGTTCTTAAACACAAGACAGTCACTTTCCTTGCCTCCCTTCCATTGGCATAAAAATATTTGATGCTAGGAGCCATAGAATTATTACAAAAATGAAATAAGCTGACCAGCTGTTTGTAACAAAGTAGGAAGATAGCAAAAAGTTGGCTTGCTACTGATGACTTAGAGCTGCTAAATTAACAACCCCATAGCGTCCCTTCCTCAGGTCTTGTGCTGTGAACTAATAAAATCCCCTAATTTGTTACTTAAGTGAGTTTTTTGTTTTCTTCTATCCTCACATCTAGCCCTGTACTACTATCATTTTATCTCCTTTTTGTTTGTTTAGTTTCTCTTTCCTCTACATATGTTTTTTTTTGTTATATATCCTTATTTAAATTTTTATAATGGGATACACTGGCTAAAATATGACCACAGATTTGGAAGATTTGGAGTGATAGTGTTATGCCCAGATTTCGTGATCCCCAAAGACCACCGGCGAGCCCGAGTTCGATGCAAAAGCAAAGAGCCTTTATTCGTGAGCTCAGTCCCACACACACTCACTGAGGCAGCAGCAGGGCAGAGAGAAAGAGTGAGTTCCAAGAGAACAAAGGTTTTATAGGGGGTCTAGGGGCAGTTGGTGAGGTAATGCTTGTGGCCCCTGCTGATTGGTCGGGTAGGGGCTGGGGTCTGACTGGCTGGTGGCCAGATGCGATGCAGTTAGCTCCCTTCCTCATTCCTGCAGCCCAGCTCAGAGGTGAGTTAGGCAGGGCTGGGCAACTGGAAACTTTGGGGAGTCAGTCTGATTTGACTCTATCAATAGCTGGCAAAAAGGAAAGCAATCATTTTCAGCCCCTCAAAACCTTAAGGCATTGACGCAATCTTTTGAAACAGATTATTCTTAATTTTAAAAAAGGTAAATATGTTTCATATTCTTATGGAGATATTTATCTGTGTGGGTGTGTGATAACTGAGTACGCACTAAGAGATAAGGGCTAAGATGCAGAGAAGAACAGGAGGGACCTGGGACCTGAATTTCACCTCGGGTTAAAGGCGAGAGAGTAAAATAATGGGCCTGACGAGACAGCTTGCTCATAGAGCAGTCATAGTCTCTGACTTTTCAGGCTGTCACTATGCTTTCGAAGCACCGCGAACTGTTCAGGGGTTTCTGTTTCATGCGAAACCTCCGCCTATATCCCTGAGTTTGCAAGCTGAAATTGATGGAGTCTTCTGAAGCCCAAATGAGAGCTGCAGTGTCTGCATCGACCAGCAGGCCTTTTAGGCACTGCATTTCCTGTGCTGATGACCCTGTTGGCAGGTATCCCTGCCTTTGCATTATGAATAGCACTTAGATGAGAAGTTGTTGCTTATTGGTAAGTTGTGTTATAAATCTAGGATTCGCCTCGGTCACGGAGTGGCGTCCATTGAGAATGACACAGAGTGCCCTCCTCCACACCTTATGGGGTTAGTATCAATGGCGCCCCTTTGCCAAAGGAGGCTCATGTCTTCTTCGGGATATCGATACTAGATAGTGCTGATAAGATTTGTACTTTCAATAGCCCACATATTCGCCAAAGTGTTAGTTCTAGATGAAGTGGAGGTGGTAGTGAGGCCTAATCTCAGCATAGATCTTATAACTACAAAGACTAAAATGGTTTTGTTTGTTTGTTTTTTGGTATGGCGCCTTTTATTCTGGCTGTTTGAGGATAGATTATGAGGCTCTTAGCATACAAAGCTTAGGCAATAGGTCAATTGATATTAAACTCAAGTATGCCCCAAAGCTTGTTATTTTAAATACACATTCTGCTCAAATTCCAGAAGGGAGACCATATTCAGTTGAGTCTCGCGTTACAATCTACCTTTATTTTCAACATGATTTTGTCCTCTTTGTGAGAAGAACGTGTTTGTGTGAATTAGCAGTGTAACTTGACAAAATCATACTTATTTTCAGAAAAAAGAGCATTCTTTTGAGTTTCAAAGCCAAGTATATATTAGTTTACTCACCAAGATTGATGCATTAGGTTGACTTCTGCAATGTTCTCATTAGGATCTTTTAGTTGAAGGAAACAGAAACTCACTCAAGCTTTATGGTAAGGAAACATTTAGGGCAATTAGAGAGACAGAGATAAAATATGATTCCACAAATGGAAATCGAAGCACAACTGGACATCCTACAAGTGGAACTGGATCCAAGGCAGCACTAATACTTTCTGTAGCAGAAGTTCTTGAATTCTCAGGAGTTGACAGCAGTGCTGTGTTCTTTGTATTGACTTTTGCATTATTTCTGCTATTCTCTCTTCTAACTCTGCTGTCTAAAGACTTCAGCTTGCTGCGACTCTTTATGACCTTATCTCTGAACACTTCTTGGTCCCATCTGATCCTCATGGCTTCTCTTTCTTCTTCTCAACAGCTATACCTCACAGGGTTAATTGCTTAACTTTTCTTGCCATCTAAGAGATAACATTTTTGAGATCTAGAATCTTATAGGGTTTTTATATTAAGATGTTTGCTTTTCTTCTATTGATTTTTAAACATTTTAATACTAGAGGCCTGATGCATGAAATTCATGCAAGGGGCTCCGCTCCTGCCACCATGGCAGCTGCCTCTGCCTAGGCCTCGTCCACCATGGCTTTGTCCAGAAGGTCGCCTGGTCTAATTAGCATATTATGCTTTTATCATAATAGATATTAGTATTAACCTTTCATATTTAAAAATAGCTTTCCCAATTTATTATTTGCTTGTTAATTTGAATCAATGTTAAAATTTCATTTGTCAAATCATTCCATCACTTCTCCCTAGATTTTGCTATTGCTAATAGGCTCAGAAAGGTCTCCTCCTTTATAGCATTTTGTACTTATTTCTCAATCAGTGTTTTTACATAGTGGTTTATGGACCACCTGAGCAGAACCACCTGGGCTTGCTTACTTAAAGTGTGGAATCCTGGTGCCCTACCCTAGACTTATTAGATTTGATTACAAGGTGAGACCCAAATAATCTGTATTTTTTAAATTAAGAAAAAGGGTTGATCCTTTTGCATATTACAATTTGATATAGTTGACATTTTTTTCTAGTATTTCATTAAGACTACAAATTAGTTTTAAATAATTATCAGGGGAGATTATTGTTTGAAAAAGTCTTTCAAAACAGAATTATATAAACATAAATGTGAAAGTTATGCTCCAATTCCTCTTAAGGGTTAAAAACTATTATTAATAAGTTTGTTTTGAATTCTTCAGGACATGTTTTCTATTACAGTGAAATTTTAATCATGTCTTATGAATTGGGACTATATGATCTTAGAGACCAAGAATTGCTTTGTAAATGTATATATATTTTTATTTTTACAAAGAACCAATAAAAATTAAAATGAGTTATTTTGTGCAGTTTATGGATTCTTCCAGTAAAAACACAGATTATGCATCATGCTCTGTTATAAAGCTAATAAGGATATTTAGATATACTTGTATAAAAATTTTATTACCACTTGCTTTATATTATTGAAAAATTCCAAAGGAAGTATTAAAAATTATTTATTGCAACATGAGTTGAATGTAGTAGAGAAGCTATTCATATTTTGTTTACTGTCATGTCAACCAAATTCTTTGCAAATGGTTGTAGAGTATAAAAAAACACTTTTAAAAATTCTGGTCATGTGCAGTTTGATAAAATTTTCAAAAGACATTGAATGTCCTCAGAAGTGGCAGTTTTACATTGAGTGCAAAAATAAATGTTAATCTTAGATGACAGTTTGTCTTTTATCATGACTTCCAATATTTTATTGAACTTGATTTTGAAGATGATCTGGCTGGCTTACTCTATTAGTTGACCAGGAAGGAATTTATGGTCATTATGTATACAGCAATGCAATTAAAAAAAAGTTTAATGTAAGCTTTGCATTTAAAGCATCCTATATAATAAAACCCTAATATGCAAATTGACCAAACGGTAGAACAACCAGTCGCTATGGTGCACACTGACCACCAGGGGGAAGACTCTCAATGCAGGAGCTGCCCCCTTGTGGTCAGTGTGCTCCCACAGTGGGAACATCGCTCAGCCAGAAGCCAGGCTTATGGCTGGAGAGCACAGTGGTGGTGGTGGGAGCCTCTCCCGCCTCAACAGAAGTGCTAAGGAGCAGCAAGCAGGTAGGCGGTAAAGAGCAAGGAGTCCTGGACTGCAAGAGGGATCCTGGATTGCGAGAGGGATGTCAGACATCCCCCAAGGGGTCCCAGACTGTGAGAGGGCACAGACCAGGTTAAGGGGACCCTCCTTCCCGGTGCACAGATTTCATGCACCGGGCCTGTAGTTTAGTATACTAGTATATTAATTATACTACTTTATTTGGACACTGTGATATTGATTTCCCAGTGAAGTATTATTAAGCCATTGAAATACTTTCTTCTGAAAATTTGCCTTGGCCTAACCTCTCTATGATAGAATACATGGACTTTTTAGGTCTTGACTTTTCTATTTGCTGAGACTATGGAATTTATATAAAAGAACTTGTGACTATTATTTTACACCAAATTTTAATCTGCTTATAAGTCTGGTTGTGTGACCTCAGGCTCATTCTTCAGACTCTTCTCTTCTGTACCTAATACTTGTTTCCAAGGCAGTGATCTCACCCAGTCTCAGAGCTTTAGATTCAGCTCCATGCTAACGAGTCTCATTTTCCAGGCAATTAAGGGCTGGAAAAGCGATGCTATATCCCCCTGGGTTGAGTAAAGGGACCCCAAGGAGAACCCTCCCTGGGAGTATTACTGAAGAGGCAGAAACATTCCATGGAAGTTTCTAAATCAAAATCATCTTGGGAATCTTTGCCATCCTGTGGGAAGAACTGACTGAGAATGAAATCAACACAGGGAAATATTGGGTTATAGTGGAGTTTTGGTTGATTCATTGAGCACATAAGCCCGAACCAGCTCACTCCTGATGTAACCTTTCGATTCATACAAGCCAAAATGTACCTTTATTTGCTTGTCATTTTTAATAAGTTCTCAGTTCTTTGCAAATGAATCAATGACACAGAAAATACATAAGTAATATCAAATGGTAAAATATTTCAAATTTTAACTATTATTTCGATGGTAAAACTTATGCAAAGAAAAACAAAAATGTGATTCTCTTTGAGAAATAGAATTATGAGTGTTGTTCTTTAATGACTTGTTTTAATCCTCAAACTTTCTATAAGGATATATTATGTTTATAGTTAGAAAGGCTGTAAGTCTAATTTTAGAAAAACTGGCTTTTCCATATTATAGATGTTATTTCCTCGGCATTATTACTGACAAGTGTTTTTGTGTTTGGGGTATTGCTTGAGATTTCAATCTAGTAGACTTATTTTTATTGGCTGCATAATTTTGAGTTTATTTTTAAAAATATACGTGGCCAATAGCTTTATCCCAATTCAGAAAGATTTTTGTTTCCTCTTTTCATTGTGTGCTTTTTAAAACATATGAGTCTCACCTCTAAAATTTTAAATATTCTCTACCTTCAGTTGCCTATGAGTGATCTCTCTACTTGTTTGGCATGTTCTAGTGCATATATTTTTCTATGTCTCATTGCTTTTCAGAATGTAACATCATTAATGTATTTACTTCTAACTGTTGATGTAAGTGCCTTAAAAGCAATATCTTGTGCGTAGCCCTAAGTACCTATGATGGAAGGGGCAGTAATTGCTATAAGTGCTGCTATGACTGTCTCTGTAAAACACTGGATTTTTAAGCCTATGTGTGTTGAAAATATTTGCAGAAGACCCAACCATGATGTGCACTGGTTTTTATTTTAGTTGCTACCTATAATTTATCCAAAATTAAATTAAATCATAACTAAAGATTGGATAAATTTTTTGTCTAAACTAGTAGCCCTGCACACGAATCTGTGCATGAGTAGCTTGCTGCCGCTTGCCTCAGCTGGCCACCCCACCCACCACTGCTGGTAGCTCTCTGCCACTCATAGATTGCTGCCTTGCCCTCCTGTAGCTCTCCCTGCTCTTAGCTCCCTGCCCTACTCTCTTGTAGCATCCTGGCTAATTTGCATATTCCTCTATTATTATATTAGATAGAAAGAAACCATGATTTATTATAAATGAATTTTGTCCACTATGTAAGTACTGGAAACTGCAGTGTGTTAGTAGCTAACGTATAAATGTATATGAGCATTAATAAATATGAGGCATTTGAATGTTAAAGACAATGTAAGCATATACTTTTTTCTAGTATTGGTAGAAAAGTTTTATTTAGGTTAGACATTATTTTTTAAATATTTTAATATTCTCCCAAATATCAGAGGGGTCTTCCACAATAAGAAGAGAAGCTATTGCTGGGAATTCTCAAACAGAGGCTCAGGAATATTTGGCAGAGGCTGCATTGGAAAAGAATAGCATATGGAAATTTTGCCAATCTACCTAGCTGTGTGAGGGTTATAGGAGCAGAGTCGACAAGATTCTACATTGAAGTCAACATGAGCCAATTACAGAAGAGAATGAGAATTCTCTGAGTCTTGTATGGAAGCTCTTTATAAGGAAGTAATTAGCCCAATATGAACCAGTTTAGGAACAGAAGAAGGTTAGTGGGTTGGTTGGGGGCAGGGGGGGGGGGAGGTAAAAATAGTAGAAACAGATCTGAACCAGACCTGGGACAGAGACATTCCCATGGCAACTCCTAACAAAGGGCTTCATTACATCGTATAGCAGAAGGACTAGTCATTGCTGTTAAAACCATGCACCAGTCGTACTGCTCTTATATTCTGCTATCATTGTCAAGTTATGACCACATCGTTTACTCACAGCATATGTTCAGTTCTTCTCAACTTTTTTGCCCATATTAATGGAGCTTCAGGGATTGCTAAACCGAACATGAAGAACTTAAATTCCATTCAATTTCGTAAAGCAAATACCTATTCTTAAGGTCCAGGCACATGACTCAGTAAGAAAAGTGAATAAGACATCACTTCTCACCTGGAGGCCGTGAACAGCATAATATAGTACTATACATAGCATGAAAATGGGATGATAGAAGGTCTAGCCGTTAGTGCTGCAGGGGACAAGGGGTGATGCCAGAATTGAGCATTGAAGAGCAAAAGTGTGTTACGGAAATAGTGACAACAGTCATGGTTGGGGCTGGAGAAAGGTGGAGGGTGAAGGAATATTCTAGAATCAGAGAATGAGATTAGTAAAGGGATATCAAGAGCTTGCTGCTGTTAGTGAACAGGCCACATAAGCAACATGGCTTCTGTGACTCTTAATTTTTAAAAATTTAAAATTTTTTTAATTTTTATTCATCTTGATTCAAGTCTCTGTTAATTGCTAATGTTAGAAGTTTTGTTTTCTTAAATGCATATTTCTTTCCTATTGGAAGCCTGGGTTTAATGTAATATTAATGGTTTTGGTGATTTTTGTCATATTATTGCCTACATTTTGAAATTTCTGGTTGAGTTTTTATTGATTTTCTTGAAGTGTGTGTGTGTGTGTTATTTTTTTTTTTGTTTTGTATCTTTTTATATCAAAGTGTGTGTTTTTAAAAATCTTATTGCCTCTTTTATTTCCTCTAAGTAAAAACATTGGTTAGATTTTGGAAAAAGATACATTCACAAAAGGGAGATATTAGAAACTTAACAAATACAAGTATCTCCAACTTTGCAAAAGTCCGTGTTATGACATATACATATAAATGGAAGACCTACGTTAATACCTGCTTTCACTAACTGAAAGAGATGCAAACGAGGATTTTTGCTCTTATAGAAAAAGGCAAAAAGCAATTACACTCAGCATCTCAGCATCAAGCCACCGTATCTTCAAACTGAGCCTGTGAGCACCTGTGCTTTGTCTAGATTTATTTTGTGCATCCATTTGCAAGATGTGTCCTCAGGTTTCAGAAAGGCTTAAGAGCTCACAGAGTGCTATGCTTAGTGTAAGACTGGATGTCATTGTTTGGGTCATGGTGGAAGAGAGAGATATTTGAATTTTGGGTCTGGGAACATTCACATTTTTAAAAAATATATATTTTATTGATTTTTCACAGAGAGGAAGAGAGAGGGATAGAGAGTTAGAAACATTGATGAGCTGCCTCCTGCACACTCCCCACTGGGGATGTACCCGCAACCAAGGTACATACCCTTGACCGGAATCAAACCTGGGACCCTTGAGTCCGCAGGCCGATGCTTTTGCCACTGAGCCAAACCGGTCAGGGCAACATTCACATTTTTTCCATATAAATTAATGCTAACTGATTCTTTTTATATCATTTCAACTTACAAAAGGTTTCAAAGGAATGCTCTACTTTCGAATCGTGAGAGTAACTTGTAAACCAATTGCTTAATCATTGTATATGTTTACTTATTTTTAATATAATTATGTGCCTTCAAAAATGTATAAATATACTCTGAGAACCATATAATGTATTTGCAAAAACAAGTGGAAATCATTATAATAGACATAGTGAAAGAGGAAAAAACAGAACAGGAAATGGAATCAAATTCTATAATTTGGGCATTTTTGTGAAGCTAGTGAGCCAGGAACGTCAAAAAATATTACATATGTCTGAGTTTGCCCAAAGCAGCGAATCTCTCAGCCCCGTTGGTTTTCCTAGGTTCTGCTGTGCCCTTTCTCTCAGCTGTCTTCTTGTAGCCAGTACGCGGGGAACAGAACCTTAGATGTTTTAGAATTTAAAAGCTTTCTGTGGGTCTCTTTGCAGATAAAATAATTTTCTCCGTGGCACTTAAATGTTAGAATCCATCAAAATGTTAGCTACTGTTTTTATTTCTAAACATTTTTCTAAATGCCCCAGGTCTGTTTCCTGAAAAACTGTAATTTAATTATTTTGGTGCTATAAGGTTCTCTTGATTAGCATTGGTCTGTGATTCTTATAATTCTTTGGAAGTACATTGAATTTAATTACAGATACATAAGAAAAAAATTTTTTTCTAGACTTTCTATCTTCAGTGGATGAAGGTTTATGCTAAATGATTCCAGATGAAGTGCCTGGATCTGTTTCTTCTCTTTGCTCTTTCTATCTGCAAATATACAGACAAAAAACTAGTTTGAATGTTTTTACAGTTTGCAACCTTTAAGATCAGATTTCTTCTCTTCCTAAGCCACTTAACATAACTTCATTGCCTCGTTTATCCTTGCAAGGCTAGCCAAAAGCTCTGAATGTCTTATTTCCTTACTTTATATGGATTGGGAAGCTTTCAGTGACAATGGGTAGCTTTATTGACTCCATTGCCTAAATTACAATAATGCTCCCATTGCCTCTCTTGTGGACTAGCTATCATTGTGTGCAAATGGAGAATGTAATTGTATTTACTTCAAAAGAATAAGATTATTTTAAATATTTTATTATCGCAGTATTTCTTCTTAATTTTACATGGTTGCTTTACTCTTCTAGAATTATTTAACTTTGTGTTTTACAAAAACTGAAGACTCTAGCACAGAATTATTTTTTAACCAAAGCATTACAACTAAATTACATTGCCCCCCCCCCCTTCTCTTTAAGGGAAAATTAAGACCAACATTGAATGAAAATATGATATTGTTAGAATCTGGAGATTATTTCTGATAATAAGTTTTTAATGGTCTTTATTTTAAAAGAAAGGAAGTTAAATACAATCCTGATTTGTAAGAGTTGACAGAAGAGGTCAGAGACAAGGGAATAGGAGGGGTGAGGCATGGGGACTATGCAATAAGGTGTTAAACTGGGAGATTCAAAGGACTCTTGAGCCAGAACAAGGAGGATGGTTTTGTAGAGATGGCCGTACAAATGCTGGCATCTCTAGTCCCAGAGAAGTATGAAAGAAGGATAACATTTTCCTACCAATTGTTCACATCACGTGTCCAGAAGTGGTGTTGCTCAGAGAGCCAGGTCTAGCACCACCGATTGGAGCAACCTGTCTGGGCAGCTGTTGGTCATATTATTGAAGTGTATTGCCCTGACTATTTCTCAATATCTTCCTCAGCCTTATTCATTCATTTCTTGAATGACACTAGTATCCTACTATTGATGGAAGTCCTACAAGACCAAAACATTTGGGATGCCTTATTTTTACAACCCAGGTATTTCAGTTGCAGATCTTGTTTGTCACCGTAATTTTATTGCTAAGCTTAATGTATTGCACAGAGCAAGTTCTTAATACATACTTAAATGGGAGGGAAATTAGACTCAACCATCTGATGTAGGTGTGACATGTAAATATGAGGAGGAATGGAATGGAAAGTGGCTATATTTGGGGACAGCTTATCACACGGGATGAATGATAAATATATTGCCAATAATTTGTCAATTTATCCTTTTAACAAGTATTTATTATAGACCTAAAGTGATAGAATATAGCCTTTTAAAGTTTATATAACAGGAAAAAAAAGAATAAAAATCCAAATTCATCACTTGGAAATATTCATTCATCATTTGGTATCTCTTTTTTTTGTTGTTGTATATATAAGTATGTTCATATTATTTATATACTTATGTAATTTCATATCAGTGTACTCATGTAAGCATGCTACTTTATAACCTTTTTAAGTAAATGATTTATTGTAGGATATATTTCTATGTCAAGAAATCTGTAGCAATGTTATACAATGGGTGTCTGATGGACCTGGTGGTTTCATGGATAAGTTAGCACTTGCAGTAGAAAATAAATTGTATTAATTTGTTTTCAAACATACTATAAATTTAAATTCTAAGATTATGATTTTCATAGAAACCTTGTTAAGTTCTTAATAAAAATTAATGTTCTCCAGGGCTGTGCATATACATAATGACTTGTTGGTCACTTGTTTCAGCTTATGTTAAATTAAGAGCCTAATACTGAAGAAAATATTTTATAGCATTTGCATATTAATGTTTACATTTATTAAGTTTGCAAGCTTTATTTATTTCTGTTGTATTAAATCAGATCAATGGGTCAAAAGTTGTTCATTGATGGGTAAAAGAAGTGATGAAAATAAGGACAACAAAACTATAATTTAGAATAACAATTTACATTATACTATGGGCCCAGTGCACAAAATTCGTTCACTGGGGGGTGGGGGGTTCCTCAGCCCAGCCTGCCCCCTCAGGGAGTGTCCTACTGATGGCTAAGGCCCACTCTCTGCTCCCCTTGGGGAGCGGGCCTAAGCTGCAGTCTGGCCTCCCTTTGTGGAGGCGACCAGACTAATCAGAGGAATCCACCAGCCCCATCACCCCGCTGCTGCAGCCTCTGCCAATCACCACAGCCACCAAGGTGTTTTCATCAACATGGACTCCAGTCCCTTCACCAAGAAGAAATGACAACTTGCTTTAGGCATTTTCAAGATGTGTCTTTCATAGGATATGACATTTCTTTCTTTCTTTCTTTCTTTTTTTTTATCCTCACCTGAGGATATGTTTCCATTGATTTTTAGAGAATGTGGAAGAGAAGGGAAAAACAGAGAGAAACAACAAAGTGAGAGGAACACTTTGATTGGTTGCCTCCTGCATATACCCTGACCTGGGGAGGAGCCTGCAACCTAGGTACATGCCCTTGGGCAGAATTAAACCCAGACCCTGCAGTCAGCAGGCTGAGGTATTATGCACTGAGCCAAACTGGCTAGGACAGGATATGACATTTCTTAGCCCTCCAGCAGTGGACCTTCATTTTTTTTCTCCAAGAGTGTGGTGGAAAAACACTAGATCACCTTTTTGGATTCTTATTACTCAAGTTACTAAGAATATTACCAGTGGCATACAGGGAGCTTAGCCAATGAGCGATAAGAAAAGGTGTTTCCTCTATAGTTCACTCCAATCATCGGCTCTAATCCTGCCCCTCCAATCCCTACTCTACCCCTGCCCAGGCCTGCAACCTCTGGCCAAGGATGCAGATCTGGGCAGAAGACCCCCCAGGACCCTCCAATCGCCGGCTTCACAGAGCCCAGGCCACTGCGATCACTGGCTCTGATCCTGCCCTCTGCCATTGCCAGCTCTGCCCTTACCCCACTGGCAGCCTCTTGCCAAGGCTGCAGGCCTGGGAAAAGGACCCCAGACCCCTGCTTTGCCAGCGCCACCAGTGCCCAGACCCCTGCGATCACCAGATCTGCCCCTGCCCCTCTGATTTCTGGCTCTGCAGAGCCCAGGCCCCAGTGATCTCCGGCCTTGCCTCTGCCCAGGCCTAAGGCCTCTGGTCCAGCCTTATGCCTGGATAGGGTACCCTCATACCCTTGTGATCACTGGCTCTGCCCCTGCCCCCTCTGATCACTGGCTCCATCCTTGCCCATGCCTGAAGCCTCTGGCCTGGGCAGCAACCCCCAATCCCCTCTGATCACCTGTTCTGCCCTTCGGCCCCCACGTCCCCTGCCACCTGCTTGGCTAACAGGCCTGACCACTTCAGTGGTGGGGCTGAGCCAGACTGGGTGCTGCCATCTTGTGGCTATGGGTGCTGCCATCTTGTGGCAAAGGGAGTGGTCATCTTTGTGATGGAGTGGTGCCTGATTTTCATATTACTCTTTTATTAGATAGGATTCTTACTGTTGTTTTTAAACTTGGGCAAATCTTTTTAGAGTTAATGGGAGTGGACTTGGACAGAGACTGGGAAGACTCAAAGGAATTACTCACCCTAACTGGTTTGGCTCAGTGGATAGAGCTTTGGCTGGTTGATATTTCGCGACATGATAATTGGCACGCCAATTGAATTCCATCACTGGCAGATTGAGTGAATTCCAAAATTCTGTTGGATAATTAACTGCTTCATCTGCTTCCACAACATTGTTGATGAACTTGTATGTGACTGCCTGGCTTTGAATGTTAGACTGAATAATATTGTTAAGTTCATAGCATGTGTTGCTTTGCTTTTACGTCCAACAGATGATGCTGCTTTTCCAAAAAAGCATGTTTTTTCTTGTTTTTTCAAAAAGATCATGTTTTTACCTCTCACAGGTATGACATCTATGTAATGTAGGTATATAAAAACACACGTATATTCAAATGCAACATTGTGTCAAAATTTCAAAGCAATTGGTGAAGAACTTTCAAGAGATTTGAGATTTTGAACAAACGAACATTTACATTTTTATTTATATAGATTTGGAATTATAATTTACATATATCTTACATATTTACATATATAAAGACAAAAGAAATGTTATGTGCAGATATAGATTTTTAAAAGCTTCATAAGTCCTTTATGAGAGTAGTGAGATTCATTCTATAGACTATTTAGACTGAGTGTTTTAATAATGGGGGTAAAATGACAATATATGTACCTTTAAAACTCAGTATTATTCTGTTAGCAATTTGGAAAATAAATTACAAAGGGTCAGAGTGGATGCAGAGAAACTAAATTTGTTGGTGTAGTGCAAGGGAAATATAGTCTTACAGAGAAAATTCTTTGATTTATCAGTTTTTTAAAACTTTTGTTTCAGTTCAATTTACTCATTAGCTTAAAGAAATGCCTTTTACATTACTAGAACACAGAAAAAGTATTCATGGGGCCAGGGAAAGACTCCTTGCTAATATTGATTTCCAGTGATCAAAGCTGGGTAAAAACAATCCACAGAGGGAATTATATTTTTAAATTCTACAATTTTCTATAAGCCCATAAATATTTAAGTAATTTAATTCTATTCTCTTTTATTTATTAATGAAACTTTCTAAAGTTATAAGTTTTCTCATAAGCTCAATGTGAGCCACACACAGCAAATGTGTTTTAATGTTTAATATTCTTCTTATATTCATTTTCTAAATAATTTCAAAGTAAGGTTTACATTCTTTTTGATTCCATTATTATTTTAAGAAAACACATTTTAAGTGTTTGTAATTTGGTTATTTATATATTTTCAAATTTGTAGATTAATTTCACTGAAATCAGAGAATGTAGTTTGCATTCCACTTTGGAGAATTAATTGACATTTTCTTTGTGGCCAAATACAGGGTCTATGTTTGAAATTTTTTAGAAACAATTTTAAAAATTATAAACTTTTCTTTTTATAGAGCTATTCAAACAAACTGTTATTCAGATTCCTATTATTTCTTGGATTATTCTTGCTTACTGGTTTGACCAGCGACTGAAAGAGTTTCAAATAATCTTAGTAGCACTAGAGGCCTGGTGCACAAAAATTTGTGCACTTGGGGATGTCCCTCATCATGGCCTGTGCCCTCTAGCAATCTTGGACCCCTCAAGAGATGTCCACCTGCTGGCTTAAGCCTGCTCCCCAGGCAATCAGGCCTAAGCTGGAAGCCAGATATCCCTTTGGCAGCCCAGAGGCCCTCGGGGGATGTCCACTTGCCAGCGGGGAGCAGGCCTATGCTGCAGTCGGACATCCTTAGCTCTGCTGAGGAGGCAGAAGAGGCTCCTGTGACTACTGCTGTGCTGGCAGCCATCAGCCTGGCTTGTGGCTGAGCAGAGCTTCTCCTGTGGGAGTGCACTGACCACCAGAGGGCAGCTCCTGTATTGAGCGTCTGCCCCCTGGTGGTCAGTGTGTGTCATAGTGATCAGTCATTCCCATTCCCAGTGGTTCTGCTGTTAGGCTCAATTTGCAAATTACCCCTTTATTATACAGGATAGAGGACTGGTACATAGGTGGGGGCCAGCTGGTTTGCCCTGAAGGGTGCCCCTGATCAGGGTGGGATTCCTGTTGGGGTGTCTGACCAGCCTGGGTGAGTGGCTAATGGCTGTTTGCAGGCTGGCCATGTCTCCTTCAGGATTCAGGTCCCTACTGGGGTGCCTGGCCAGCCTGGGTGAGGGGCTGAGGGCTGTTTGCAGGCTGGCCACAGCTCCCATTGACCCAAGCTCCCAGTGAGGCTGGCTGGAATCAGGTTTCTGGGGTTTATCTTCTATAATTGAAACTTTGTTGCCTTGAGCAGAGGCCACAGCCTGCCTAGGCAGTCAAAGAATCCTCCTGTTTGCTTCAGCTCCTTGGCTTCTATAATTAAAACTTTGTTGCCTTGAACGGAGGCCACAGGTGGCCTAGGCAGACAGGAACTTTAGCTTCCTCCATTGCCAGGGCAAGTCTCCTGCTAATTCCAGCTCCATGGCTGCCTGCCGCCATGTTGGCTGGGTTAATTTGCATATAGTCGCTCTGATTGGCTGGTGGGAGTGGCTTGGCTGGTGGGCATGGCTTAGGTGTAATGGAGGGAGGGTCAATTTGCATATTACTCTTTTACTAGATTAGATGTTTTTCTGCTTCTATTTTTATTGAACAGTTTCTCAAATATTTTAATTGCAAAGTAATTAAATAATTTTACCCACCTCAATTACTATATTTCCTTTACTTTAGCTTAAAAATAGATATATTTCCACCATAAGACCACAAACACTTCCAGGAGAGACACAATAGCTTACTTACCTTTTAATCCCCAGTGCTATCAATCCTGGAAGACACTAGAGTTGAATAGATTTAAATACTTTGGGAATGGCAATATTCTGTGGTTAAAATTACATAGGATGTATGACAGTGGCCTCCAGAGTTTACAGTCTGAGGACATAAGCCACAAAGCCTGTTTGCTAGGTGGTTAATTAATTTCTTACAGGTAGTACCAGTCAACAGGCCGGAAACATCTTGCATCAGTATCTCCTCTTCAGAACTCTCCTTTTAAATGATGAAAAGCATTCTATTTCATAAAAATAATTGTGTAGATTTATAGTAAACTTCACTGTGAGTAAATTCCTAATCAACCATTCCAATTTCTGGGCTCTAATGTAGAAGAAAAATGTTCTATTTTAGGAAATTTAAAATCATGATCTATACCACATCTAATCTATTTTTATCTATAGCATAAAGTAGTCTTTTGACAATTGTTTAAAAACAGTTTGTATTTTGCCACCATTGTAATCATTATTCAATAATAGAGCCTCTGTGCACAAAATTCGTGCATCCTCTCCAATTCAGGACCCCTCGGGAGATGTCCAACTGCTGGTTTAAACTGGCAGTCGGACATCCCTCTCACAGTCCTGGACTGCTGGCTCCTAATCGCTCACCTGCCTGTGTGTCCGATCACTCCTAACTGCTCCTTTTGCTGCCCTGGTTGCCCCTAACTTCTCCCCGCTGCCAGCCAGGTTGCCCCCACTGCCCCCTCTCTGCTGGCCTGGTCAACCCTAACTGCCCCCCCGCTGACCTGGTTGCCCCCAACTGTTCCCCCTCCTGGCCTAGTCGCCCCTCATGGCTCCCCTCTCAGCCTGGTCGCCCCACGCAGCCTGCTTGCTCAGTCGTTTGGTTGTCCTTCATTAACCCCCCTGCCAGCCTGGTCATAGGCAGCCATCTTGAGGGCATGATGGTCAATTTGCATATACCTCTTTATTATATTGGATTTACTGAGCATGTGGCAGAATCTATTTTAAAAATTTAATGTCCTGAGCACATAAAATGAACAAAAAACCGTCAGCGCTTTGCCAACTATTAATTGCTATTCCCTTTCCCTTGGAATCCTTACTAAAACTTTGGGAAAAGCATACATTCTCTTCAGCAATGGATCTGAGCTTTTTAACTGAAACTTGCTTAAATTACTTGTCTATGAGGGAGAAACAGTAAGTTAGTGATTAGATAGACATGTCATTTAGGAGTGCTTTGTGTTGCCCAGGAGAGGGAGAAAAGATGCCCACCCCATGGCTGTGGCTGGCCTGGGCGAAGCCAGATCAAGTCCCAGGTGCCTGTAGCCAGCCAAAGGGAGGGAATACTGGGTCCTGGGTGTGGGGCCAAGGCAGAGATGGTTAGGGGCAATCAGGCTGGCAGGGGAGCAGTTAGGGGTGATCAGGCAGATAGGCATAGGTGGTTAGGGGCAATCAGGCAGGCAGGCAGGCAGGGGAGTGGTTAGGAACCAGCGGTCCTGGATTGAGAGAGGCTGTTTGACATCCTTCAAGGGGTTCCAGATTGGAGAGGGTACAGGCTGGGCTGAGGGACAACCCCCCTCCCAAAGGGCACAAATTTTGTGCACCAGGGCTCTAGTATCCTATCTAATAAAAAAGTAATAGGCAAATTGACCATCACAAGATGGCTTCCCCCATGTGGTCAAAGATGGCCACCACAAGATGGCCAGAAAGGGAGGGAAGTTAGGAGAGACCCTGGCCTTCAGGGGAGGGTAGTTGGGTGGGATCCAGGCCTGCAGAAGACAGCAGTTGGGGGGACCCAGATTGGAAAGGGTGCAGGTTGGGCTGAGGGACACTACCTCACCCCCCACTCCCACTCCCACTCTGTGCATTTACTTCGTGCACCAGGCCTCTAGTTTAAAATAAAACTCAAGTCTTTAAAAAGTCAGTGAGTAGGGTATTGAACAAATGAGAAGAGTTACAGTAATGATTTTAGGAGTATATGAAGGAATATCTCAAGGAAATAATATTCTCCTATGCAACTAGAAGGATATGGCTAACGGCACTGAAAAGGAGAACACTGACGCTATGAGCATCCATCTTTCACTGTCTTCCTGCTGGACTTGGAATACTTCCCTTTACCCCTCAGTGTCAAATAATTTAACAATTCCCAACAGAAGCACATAGGCTATCCCTCCACTATGATTGTATTTATTCTATCTTTCCAGTTTCATCTTGATAAAGACGCTGTTGCCATCATTCTAAACATGATGGGTTTGCAGAACATAAGGTGTGATCCCTCTTTAAATAGAAAGCTTGCCAATCATCCTTAACTGCTTTCTCTTGAGGTACTTTGTCTTTTAGGCAGGGTTATCAAGAGTAAGCTCAGCTCCTTCTTTGAAGGTGCCAGATCTTATATATTACCTCATTACTCCTTGCCCTGATCTCATTCAGCTCAGGATATTTTGCCCTGTTTTTTATTTAAAAAGAAATTAGACAATTGAAATACATTCCAAGTAAGGAAATAGCCTTCAAAATGCGTACTGTATTTAAATAATATCAAAACAACATGGAATAGACTTAAAGACGTCAGCTTCCTCAGCTCTTTTGCCACTTTGATCATATGTCAAACAGTTGCAATCTGATATCCACTTTTCTTGTTATTGTTTTTAAATAGCCTACAATCTTTCTTGATATTATTTGGTGTTAATCATGCTTGTGTACAAAATTTTCCACAATCCATTCACCCATTCATTCATTATTAATTTCTAGTTTATTGTATGTATTCAGAAAGTGCTGTTTTTAGCATTTCTGCTTTATGTGCCTTACCCATGCTTTCTTTGTGATCTAATATAAACTTGATCTCTGTGAATGTGTTTGCTTTTTGAGATAGAAGTGTCTCTTTATTATTAGAGTGCACATTTCAATATACATTTATAAAATCTACTTTATTGATAATTGTTGTCCATATCTTTTAGTATTTTTGGTCCATTTGGTCTGTCTTACAGCTTAATGACTTAAACTCATTCTTACTCTTATTTATTGATATGTCTGACATTTTTAATTGAACTTTTTGTATCATTCCACATTATAAAGTCCTATATATATTATGTTTTCTGAATTTATCTATTTGGGTTTTTGTTCCAGTGGTTACCTTTATACCTACATTTTATACCTTTTAATGTTCTTTACCACATTTTCATATATGACCAATTACTATCTGGGTTGTTGATGTTTAGTGTTAATTTGTATTGACACCCACCTATTGTTTGTACAACAATCAATGAATTTATTCAATTTTCCTTTTTCCTTTTCCACCTCTTCCCATTTTTAAATTGAATTATTTCCTTTTCAAAAGTTATAACATTTAGCCCAACAGTTGTGGCTTAGTGGTTGAGTGTCAACCTATGAACCAGGAGGTCAAGGTTTGATTCCCAGACAGGGCACAAGCCCGGGTTGTGGGCTTGATGCCCCGTGTGGGGCATGCGGGCCAGTGTGAGGTATACAGAAGGCAGCTGATCAGTGATTCTCTCTCATCATTGATCTCTCTTTCTCTTCTTTCTTCTCTGAAATCAATAAAAATATATAAAACATGTAAGATTTATGTATTATTCTATTAATCTTGTCTCTAGCCTTTGATTTTATCTTAGATATCTAATTAAATATGTACTTTCTTCACCACAATTTCCATTGGCAAAGTTCCTCCACTTATCTCTTAGTGGGATGAAAGTCAGTCTCCACTCTTTACTCAAAAAGAGTTCATGGGTACAGACATTTTCCATTTATTGAATGCTTAATATTGTTTTCTATGGACTTGATACTTGAATAGTTTAGCTGGGAGTGAAAATTCTTGCTTCACACTTCTTATCTTTGAATTCCTTGAAAAATGCTGCTCCATGTTGCCTTTCTTATAAGATTGCTTTGAAGTCTAATGCCAATCTAATTTATTTTTCCTTCTAAATTCTTTGATAATATTGCCCATAGACATTGGGGATTTTTTAAATCTTTAAGTTTAATATTTTAATAATATACATCACTGAGTTGATTGCTATAGGCAAATTTCCCCAGAAACTTGGTAGGTCCTTTAAATATATTAATTGAGGTCTTCTTTTATTTCTGAAATGTTTTCTTAGATGATATTTTAAAATATTAGTTCTGTTCCATTGTTTTGTTTTGTTGTCCAGAATCAATAATAATACATATGTTTAATTTTGTTTGATGTTTTCCTGCTTTTGTCTCTTTCTGTGTTTTTTTTCTTTTACTTATTTTATGATTTAATTTTTATCCTTTTGATTGTTTTCTTCCTTTTTGTTCATGACTGCTGTTTCATTTTCTTTGGATGCATTCTCCTTTGGGTAACATGTAAATTTTTTTATCATTTAAAATTTTTATTTTGTTTTTTTTTCCAGTTATTTCTTGAGTTCAATTATTTGTCATTCCTTCCTTTCTGTTTTTTAAATGTATTTTTGTTTTTAATTTTTGAATTTATAATTTAAGGTGTTTTAGCTTTATCTATTCAACTAGAGGCCCGGTGCACAAAAAATTGTGCACTTGGGGAGGAGGGGCTCCCTCAGCCCGGCCTGTGCCCTCTCGCAGTCTGGGACACCTCGGGAGATGTCCACCTGCTGGCTTAGGCCTGCTCCCCTAGGGATCGGGCCTAAGCTGGCAGTCAGACATCCCTCTGGCAGCCTGGGAGCCCTCAGGGGATGTCCACTTGCCAGCAGGGAGCAAGCCTAAGCTGCAGTCGGACATCCTTAGCACTGCTGAGGAGACGGGAGAGGCTCCCATCACCACCGCTGTACTGGCAGCCATCAGCCTGGCTTGTGGCTGAGCAGAGCTCCCCCTATGGAAGTGCACTGACCACCAGGGGGCAGCTCCTGCATTGAGCATCTGCCTCCTGATGGTCAGTGTGTGTCATAGTGACCAGTCATTCCCAGTGGTTCTGCTGTTAGGGTCAATTTACATATTACCCTTTTATTATATAGGATTACATTTTTAAAGCTATTTAATTCAATGTGGAACATTGTTTTATAGTTTTTTTACATTTTTGCAGGTAGGGGAGGGTGCTTATTAGCAGAAATGTTTAATTCCCATTTTCTATTTTATTATTTTTAGTATCTTTGTATATAGAAACTGCTTGCATTTCTATATTTCTTATGTGGGAGCTTGAGGTTATTTATGCAACTATAGTTTAAAAACATATTCTATTAGATTAAAAGGCTGTATGACTTTTTTCCTTCCCTTTCTTTTTTTTTTTGTAAATGAGAAGAG